>KZ508885.1:4904-16713 GCA_002844005.1 Limosa lapponica baueri | reverse complement strand
AGGCTATCTTACTGTAATAAGGCTAGCATCTTTAAAGACAACAAAACATTTCAGGCATTTTCTTCCCCCTTCCAATGTATTCCTGCCCACGTTTCCCACACTCAGATTTCCTGTTCTTCCCACTCCCTTTCACACACTTGTAACCCTTCTTTTCCCCTTCCTTTTCAGCCCATCTCCCTTTGTCCTTCCAGTTTCATTGCTCCTATGAATCCACCTCTCCTCCCACTTCTGCTATTTCCATATTTCTTTTAAAACAAAACACACAAAAAAAAGAGGGGAGAGGGAAGTCCCCAGAGAAATTCCCCCTTAAAAAAGGAAAAATAACCCACGAACGAAAACTCGGGGAAAACAATGAATAACCCTGCAACTGTACAGAGGTCTGCTCTTCCGTATGCAACATAAGGCTCTGTTATCTTTTGCCTTTTTTATTTATTTAGACTATAGACCAAATAAGTTAAGACTGGAGATTTAATTCAGTAGGTCACTTATTTGATTTCAGGAGGCAAAGACGGATGGCTGGTAGAGTTCAGGTGGTTTAAGCAACTACTGCAAAAAATGGTCAAAATTAAGCTTCCATCAAGGGCATGCAAGATTCTTCCTAAACTCATCGTCTTAACAGCATCCTAGCTGCATCAACAGGATTACTTACATCTTGCACTACAACCAGTAGCAATCTGGAGGGCTCTGCAGTGTCTGGTTGCCATGTAACTATCATCTATATCCAGAGATACGTTCATGTCTGGAATAAGAACTAAGCTTTTCTCATGTTACTGGCTTTAACTGGAGTGTGGCTTCCCCTTTATCCTCCCCTCTCTGACTTCTCTACTTCTTTTCTCCAGGCGCTGAGATTAAGTGCCTATATATCAAAGAATGATTGCCACGGAAAGCAAAAGTTAGATTATAATCAACACAGAGCTCAAGCCTCAGTCCTTCCATTCCTCATATGGCTGGTGTCAAAACAATAAGTGCTCCATATGCCTTTAGACACATTCAGCCTCACGTACTCTTGTCCCTTCACGAGGCATGTGTCACCAGCCTGCCATGAATTGTGCAAATGCACCTGCACAGATCTAAAAATTTAACCTGAAGTTCACATTAATAATGAAGCACTCCAGGTGGTCTGCAAGCTGGGACCATAATGAGGAACTTTCAGTGACACACTAGTTATCAAATGTTGAGCCAGGTCACTACACATGAATAAAGTGATCTCCCTAGAAAGATGAAAGGGGAATTATTTCTTTTTCTTTTTAAGAGAGATTACACTTGCCTTCTGTAAAAAGTCTGTAGAAAGACAATGTGCTAAAACATTTAACTTGATTAGATTGGAACTGAATAAAACACATCAAGAACTACCAAAGGAGCAGAAAATTATTCTGAACTGTATATGCAACAGTGGCTAAATCCCGCCTGGTGCCCTCTCAGCCCCTGCTGACAGCAGACCTCTTAGCTGTGGTTGCACCGCTTGCAAAACTGGTGGAGGAGTGATGCTGATCATTCTTGTTGCTGTCGGGGGACGGAAGCAGGGACACAGGGAACGTCAGAGGTGACAGCAGTGGCCCTGGGAACCGGGAGCACCTTTCTCACAGCCCCGTGCCTGTCTTTGCTCACAACTTACCAATTCCAGGGAGCAGACTGCCCCCCAGCTCTGTAGGGACAACCTTCAGGAAAAGGCATGACAAACATCTGAAGGAAAAGAAGGGTCTCTTTCCATCTGCTCTGCTTCACACCTGCTCCGTTTCCTGGGAAGTAGGAGGGATATGAAAACACTCTGGGACTCTTTAGCACATCTTGTACAAACCACTTTGTGCTCTTGGCTGAAACAAGGCTTTGCCCTTGCTAAGGAATGGCAGGAGGAAGCAACGGCATACAGAGGGCAGAACATTTGTACAGCCACCTTGGGCATCCCCTTTCATCCCACAAGGAGAAAAGAGAATCGGGATCCAGAAATGTGAAAACTGAGGTGGTCTTAAGCTCTACAGCCTTTTCTAAGTTTTTAGCCCAGTGGCTTGCCCTAAGGGAAAATTACTTTTAAAGCTTTGCCTACTAAGAAAGAAATGCCAGTTATTATAACACAGAGCAAAGAAATACTGGATTGCTCATGCAACACATATTGTGACTCTATAGGAGTAGGCTGATGAAACATGGAAGTGTGGAAGAAGTGAAAGAGATCAGAATGGTTCCCTAAAAACTTAGCAACACTAGATCTGTTTGAATTTCCCTACATATATTTCTGTGACTAAGCACTAGATCAATACAATTATGTTATAAATCAAGTTCAGTTCAGAATAGAAAGATTCATATCATAGAATTACAGAATGGTTTGTGTTGGAAGGGACCGTAAAGATCATCCTGTTCCAACCCCCCTGGATGCCCTAAGGATCGTGAACTCCACCATTTCATGGTCACTGCAGCCAAGGCTGCCCTTAAGCTTCACACTCCCCACCAGCCCCTCCTTGGTGAGAACAAGGTCCAGCATAGCATCTCTCCCTGTTGGCTGCTCTGTCACTTGGAGAAGGAAGTTATCATTGACAAATCCCAGGAACCTCCCGGATTGCTTATGCCCTACTGTGTTGTCCCTCCAACAGATATCGGAGTGGCTGAAGTTGCCCATGAGGACCAGGTCTCTCTATAGACAGACTTATCTGTCTATAGAGACAGACTTATCTGTCTATAGAGGGCCTCATCCCCTTGGTCTTCCTGGTCAGGTGGCCTGTGGCAGACCCCCACTATATTTCACAAATGGGTATAGTACAAGGACACAGAAAAATAAAACAAGTAAAGTCTCTGAATTTAGTTTGTACCTGACCCTGTAATCAAAAGCAAGCAAGCTTTTACTGTTTTCTATTGGAATTCTTCACAAAAGAAGTATTTGGTGTTTCAGTGAGATACCCAGAGATATAATAAAAAATGTCTCCAAAGATATAATAAATCAGTTAGTTGTTCTTCTCATAAAGATAATTAAAGCACTATACAGAAATTACGGTAAGTTTCCTTGCCAATATGCGCAATTCAAAATCAACAGTATTCCAGCCTCTTTGGAAAGATGAGCACAAATGCAATCGTACCAGCTTGAAAAAACAAAAACAAGATCTATTTACTGCACAACTCTAGAAACTAAATGTAAAGCTTTCCCTGAGAGAAAGCCAGCTTCAAATCTTATGAAGCTGTTTTAGCTTAATTGTTTTGAGATGTAAATGTAAACAATGCAGAGTGACATTCTTCATTTGGGAGAAAAACCAAAACCAAAGAATAAACACAGTTGCTGGATCTGAAGCAAGCTGTTCACTGTCCTGAAATAATATAACTTACTTAGACATGTTTTCATGCTGAGAAGCTGGAGAAGCCGAAGTCTTGCTTAAGGGCCATTTGAGACACTTTTGCACCTAATGAGGCCAGCATATTTTCTGCAGGATAGTCTTATTTTCTTTTTTTCTAAGCATCCCTACATGGAAACAGATATCAACTTCTGAAATATTGCAGCCTGTGTATTATCACCTTAATAAATCATTGTATTTCTGGGGAAAAAAAAAGCTACCACCTGGAAGAGGAATAATGGGAAAATGAATCCAAATGCAAAAAGCGTATAGGAACTAAGTGACAAGTTATTATTTCCATCAGTGTGGAGGGCGCTTTGGCAGAAAGAATTAATACTGATATTAATTTGAAGACTTATATGAACTAATACTAAACATACCTATTTTAATCTTTTTAAAATTCATTTTTAGTAAAACCTGACCACTAACTCTAGCAAGTTGTTCTCATAAGTCAAGCTTACTATTTTTCTTATCACCTGAAACATGCTCTTCTGTCCCTAAAGGGCGCTTTCTGAAGAAGCAGTGTGTTAGCATTCATTACTGTAACCCATTGATGTATATTTTAGTTGTGGTTTTAAAGTTTTCAACCACCTTTCTCTGATGCAATGCATAATCACTAGTAGTTAAAAGACTACCTTAAAAAATGGAAGCCTCTGAACAAATTTCGTGATAAACCATCAAAGGAGTGGAGTTTGAATTAAAAGCCTGAAGGGTAAGAAACAAACCAAACTTGAAGCAACTGAAGTCTCTAAGAACAATGGTAGGGATGGGGGAAATCTCTACCATTAAGAACAGTGGAAAGCTTAATTCAAAACAACTATCAGACACAGCTGATCAGTTTACCTGGATCTAGAATTAAAACAATAGATGCTGTCAATCTTACACCAGTATAAATGTGAACCTTTGTATTCCTATACTGAATATGGTTCAACAGCCAACCATAAAATCATACTTCACAGCCCAATGAAAAGTGATCACACAAGATCCTAAAATGAAAAGTAGGATATTTCAGGTCACCACTACTGACCTGTGGTCCATGGAGAGCTTAAAATCCTACTTTAAAGGAATACACAAAAGGTTAACTAAGAGAAGAACGCATGCTGGCAGCAGGCTTAAACTCACAGTACATACAGGCCATACTTCTACTACAAAATGTATAGTCATGCACAAATAAGTAAACGCTGAAAAACGTTTTTGTAGACAACTTTCATTCATTCGCAATGGGAATGTTTTATGGGTACCTTATGCTTTAGGACCAACATGCATCAATCACTTATCTAATGTTTCTATTATACTCAATGCCAACTTTATGTAAATATAGATTACTAATGAATAACTAGAAAGTAGAAAATACAAGCTTTACTTATTTTTACTTAATAGATTAAAACAATTACCAATCTACAGGTGGAAAAGTTTACTGCAATTCCAGTTCACTTAATTTAAAAATTAACATTATAATTTCAAAACCTTTTGAGAGTCACTTGCCTCCAAGCAGTCTTTTACATCATTTCAAAGCTCGGGTCCTTGAGCTTTAAAAATAACACTTGAGTTTATTATTCCAGGCAAAGAATTCTACTGAAAACTGTCTTTCAATGTTTGAACAAGCGTTGATGAAATGGTGGCCAAAAGTTCACAGCCAGGCTGGCAGTCACTGAAGGACTTTTACTAGTGCTCCACAAAATTCAGATTCAGACAACAGACCCCTACGTAGTTCAGACTTTTTCAAATAGACAGGGGCAGATCTGTCGTGGAGTGTGGGAAGCCTGCCAACCCTCAAAATCAGCAGTGTAGCTGGGAAAAGGAGTCTGCACTATTGCAACACCTGAAACCAAAAATGTAGAACTCGTAAATAGTCCTAAACACATTTAAACTAAGAGTAATATAAACTTTTAGGCCTCATTAGCGTTTCCTACGTATATCAATCAGAAAAGTTAATGTTACTCCTTGGAACAACCAAATACTGTATGCATTTTTTTAACTGCAAAATTAAAGATAGAGAAATAAAGGTCTTGCATAACACAAAGATAAAAGGTTTCCTTCTGAATTCAGCTCCTGTTAACATTTGCACCTGGTGCTTACATAATTAAATACAGAAAACAACAATTGTACCCTAAGAAAAACTTAATTAGATTAGGCATGTAGTAACAAATGCAAAATTACCATCATTAGTATGTCAGTGTTCTTCAAATGGAAATGCTTAACTGCCAAGCATACAACTCCCATGTCTGATTTATTCCCACAGATGAGGAGGAGTCGGCCATTTGCACCTTTTTGTAATTTCAGGGCAACTGCATCCAGGGAAGATATACTCACAAAGGAGCAGGCAGGAGTACTGCTGTCATCTTGTCTCTCTCCCCAGAAATTCAGAAGGTGTACTTTCGTTTACAGACACTTTGCGCTACAAAAGCAAAACCAGGTTGGGCAGCCTGGAACAAACTAATGAGACTACAAATTTCTTATGTGCCCTGATGCTTCATCATTAGCCTTGTGGGCTGCTTCACAGGCACCTGCTCTTCTCACAGATGAGACACTGTGAATGACATGACAGCTTCCCCCCACCCCCCCAAAGCAACAGGAATCCCTCAATTTTAGGCTTAAAGCTTTAACAAAAAGAAAATTAAGATTCCAGGGGGAAATATTTCAATGGCATAATGGTATAGATAGTGATGCACTGCAAAAGATTGCCACAGAAGTTGCAGTCACAAGCAAGAACACAAGGAAGAGCTTGACAAGTATCCACCAGGACCGACCTAAGCAAAAGTGGTACCATCTCATCCAGCCTTGCTTTCCTCTGATAATATATAAAATGTTTTAAAATAGTTGGGATACTCTTACAGAGACCTGCTAAAGATCAGCAGCTCTGATGTCTGTGTGCAGAGTCACATGAGGGAAAGAAATTATCCCCATGGTTATAGTAAGAAAATAACTTTTCCAGTTGTCTTCTACCATCTTAGGTAGGGGGAATGATACAAATCTTCACATGCCACCACCACGAGAGACCTGGCTCAGTATGACTAAATACAGCCATGTACGTCATAGCCTTCTGAACCCAAATGTTACATTTCACATGAAATGGGCATGCTGCTGTAAGGCCCAAACTTACTGCTAGAAGTTTGTAATTCTCTACATGCCAAGATACTTCAATTTGTCAGGAACTAATGTGAGCTCAAAGTGGGTATTTAAATGCTTTGTATATTTAATCACCTTTCCTCAATTATTAAACTGTAAATATTCCCTAAGTATTAGGGCATTAATTCACTCTACGAAGCTCCTAGAGACTACAACAGCCTTCCTGGATATTTCATGCCTGTGAAGTTATTTAAGCGTTACCACTGAAACTGTAAAGCTAAACAAGCCTTCCTCACAGCGTCTCCCCTGGCAGGGCAGATACTTAACTACAGCTAGCACCTAAAGCTAGATGACATTTAAACTGCTATTTGATAACAGTTCCAGAGCAGACCCGGTACAATTTGTTCAATAAGAAGTATCAGGTTTTAAAGAACATAAGTGAAAGAAAAATACATCATTAAGAATTCAGATTGCTTTTAAAAACCATACAACCATATGCTTGATGGCAAACCTGTCACACCCACCAGCATGGACTCTGCCTTCCTTGTGCTGCAACACGAAAAGTCTGCAGTCACATTTGGCCTTGCAAAAGGAAAAAAAAACTTCCCTTTATCAAGAAAAAGCAGAGAAGCACTAGGCAAAATTGGGGTCTGACCTAAAACTTTACCGTGTAGTCAAGAAATAAAAAATAAGAAGTCTGGTTTATGAATTTTTGAAGCAAAATTCACATTAAGATAGTATGGGGCATAGATATGATTGTTTCTTGAGAAAACTATAGATACATAAGGTTACCCAGCTGTGCAGCCGTGAAACATTTTTTTTCTTGATTAAATAAGGAACTATGGCAACCAAAGGTACTATGGCCTCACATATGCTGTAATAATGAGACATAATGAAGGGTCTTCTGGGAACTCTCCCACAACTGTTAAAATTTTATAGCATCAAATTTGGGAATTAATTTTGAAAAAGAGAGAATTCTATTTAATATTTGATGTGCATTAGTTCTTTTTCCCTTTATAATGAAACAATCTCCTCTAAACATCCACATTCTTTATGTTTAAAAAAATTCAATTGCTCCTGCTGAATCAACTCTCAAGGGAGAAAAAGATAATAATATCGCATATGAACTTCACAGTATTTGCTTAGTATATCCTATTTGAGGATATCACCTTATTTGAATAATCATGTGTTTGCAATTTTCCAGCACCTGATGAAAAACTGACCTGTCATCAGAGCAAATTTCCTTCAAAACTCACATGTGACTGTTATCTACACCTTGTGTTATTAAGAATATTCATTTTTTTGACACCCCTTCCACTAGTTATCTACATATAAACTTATGCATATAAGAGGGCTCATCTCGGTCCATGGTGAGGTCATGCTACTTTTCTTTTCTGTAAAAAGTGACTCGAAATAATTGTCTGATAAATCTGCCAATTCTTTGTCCAGCTGTCATTTCAAGGGACAAGTTTTCTACTGAAGCTTTTGTTCTCTGGGAGGGCAGGCAGTCCTGGCTGAAGCACTAATTGCTTGTAAACCCAGAGAAGAGGCTAAATTCCACTGCAGCTGGGATATATCTGGATTGAACAGAGGCCCCACCCTTGAACAAATAATCCCCATGGAGAAATTATTGCCGAAACATCAAGGGTGAAGAAATACAAAGAAGGTAGTAACACCAGGGGTTTTATCCCTTTACACCGACAACACTGCCTTCATTCCTAAGAGCAATGGAACAGCAGACGGGGTGACCACCACGGTACAGCTAGGTTGGGCTAACCCTTTAAAATCAAAATTGCGATTAAAAGATACACAGAGATGATAACTGTAACTGCAGGCTTTCATAAACTTTTTCTTCACTTACAGCAACTCTGAAATTGGCAGCTGTCTTTCATTTGCTTGAATAATGAATTCATTCGACAAATTACTGCCTGTTCGGATCACTTTTTGCCTTTGTCCCAGTAAAAACTGGTTGAAAGGAAGGAAAAGGGGTGCTACCTGCATTTAGGGGCAGATGGTAGAATTCAAGATGAAAGGGACTGGTGACTAAAGCTGTGATTAGGAGAGGGCATAAGAGTGAAGCTGGCAGTGACAGGGCACAAGCACGCGAATTCAGAGAGAATCTGGGAAACTGGCCTGGAACTAAAACTGAACCATATCCCACTAAAGAAATCAGACAGTGAGCCTGGAGCAGAGAGAGACCGTGACTAGCTAGACACGGAGACTACTTTTGAGAAGTGAACATTAGGGTAAGAAGTTAGAAAGGGGACGCTTGCTCCCCGCACCCGAAATGTTTGAGAACAGGGTCTCACGTTACAATCTGCCCAGCAGCAGAGGAAGTTATCACTCATCTCTTCCCCTTCGCACTTGTTTCCACACCCATCACTCCTCTCTCAGTCAGCTTTCTGCTCCTTCATCATGTCAAAGCAAACTTTTTTAAAACCACAGTGTGAAATTCCCTAAGTAAAAACCCTCCCTCAAACCAACCCTTCTTTAACATGTAAATTTAGGCCAACATATTTTTGAGTGGATGCGATTAAGGGAGCAGTAAACTACAAAATGCAGGTAGTGGGACTGGGAACAAGAAGTAGAGAAGAAGGTGGGTATCTCAAGTTGAATTTCAGTCTGACAATTTATAATGTTGCATTACATCTTCAGTAATGTAACGTACAAATTCCAGTTTGCAGAACTGCTTGGAATTTACCAGACCTACTTTTTGAAATGTAAGGACTTCCATTTCTTTACAGAAATTAGTCTCCTGTTGCATAGAATTGTGACCTTAATTTCTCCTTTTCCTTTCTTTCTTTTGGTAAAGATAACACCATTGTTTTGGGGAAGACAAATATATTACCTATGAAATCTTTAACTTTCTTATGATGTCATATACCAATGATAAGTACCATGACAAATACCAGTTTACAGACCAGACCTTAAGTACACAAAAAGCCGAAACACGATTTATGCTTGGAACAAAGAGGATGACTGAGATGAGGTTCCAGCTGGAAAAACAGTGCAATTGTACAGTTAGAGGCAATATCATAACACATATATGCATAGAGACTGTGAGCCTGCAGGCAACTTTACTTTTGGCACTTCCTAACTTTAAGTACTTGGGTTTGCACCTTAATAACATTCTTTAAACATTGTGAGCGCATAATACAGTCATAGATCACTCATCCAAGACATAATTGATTTAATCGTCCACATTTGTGAATGATTTGTGAAGCCTCCATGAGTTTGCTAAGTTGCAGCCCTGCCCAATAAAAATTAAAACAGATGCCTCTCTGAAGCCCAGAGAAGCAAGCTGATAAAGTAAAAGGAACAGACTGAACTGTAACAGTAGAAGTGTGACAAAAAATATTTTGTTCTTTGCTACTGTATATGTAGCCAAAACTACAACACTACAGATCTGTCAGTCCAAATGGCAAAAATAAGATTTTAAATTTTAAAAAGATAAATCAAGTTCAAGAGAAACTTGAATGATAAACCCTACAAGTTACAAGGCATTTACATAAGAATAACGAAAAAGATGTAAATAAGGCAACTTCATATTAAGAAAAAACCCAACTATTTTACACATTATTATAAGGTAACATTTTTAATGGGAGAATCACTGAAATTATTCTGCTGTTGGAAGAGGCTAGACTTGGTAGAAAATAAAATTAGATAGTTTCTTAGTCCAGAAGACTGTCTTTTTGTCATCAAAAAGATATTAAAATCCTTTGTTATTAATACTATACAAATTCAAAATAAAAGTAAACAGCACTTCTGTAGCTTAATATAGAAAAGCCCCAAATAAGAACAGTGAATCACTGTTTATTGAGAATGACTAATGTTAGTAGCCTCAAATAATTCACATTTTCCCTATATTCAATTTTATCTCCGTTAGTGTAATACCGGTTATCTAGCAGTATCTTATTTCCAGTTGGAGGTCCTTCTGCCATTCCTTTAGAGAATTTGCTGTATAACCAATTAAGGCCTAATTGTCAGAAAGTTACTCTCAGTAGAGTATGTTTTCTCTTTGTCCAAATACCATCCTGTTTCTACCCATGAAACTGGTACTAAAATTAAAATTCCTCGTCAAAATCCCTGTTTGCAAAACTGATATAGGCATTATGAAACCCCAGTGAGTTATGCTTTGCCTTCAGAGAGCTGATTTTTGCTCGTTTCTGTTTGGACCTTTTGCAAAATATACAGTTTCTTTGTCTCATTTTCCCAACTGTAAAATGGAGAAAAACATTACTTCTCTGTTTACAGAGCAATTAGGATAAATGCACCAAAGGTCTGTGGGGCATTTAGATTCTGTGATAATAATGCTCCTACGGATGAGACTCATCGAGTGTTTTCCTTCATAGCAAAGCCATCTTCAGGAGTTCCTGACCTCAGTTACTTTGCACCTCAGTTTACTGTTCCCCCACTACAATTGATTTTAAAAATTAAGTCTAAATTGAATGTACAAAGTCATTCAGGCTAAACCTGGAGCTCTGGAAAGGGTGGGGAGCTTTTTTATTTGTTTCTTAAATCATAGGGGCTGTCTACTTTGTAGTTTGCCGTATGGCATTAGAATGAAAATTAGCAACTGGAAGCTGTATTACCATCCAATATTATCCATTAGAAAAGATGAGCAACTGCAGAGACAGACTTGTACATGCAGGTTTTCCACTAATGTCTCTTAAAAATCAGTTGCACTTATGTAATAGTTTTAATGCTTCGTTAGCAATCATCACATTTTATTTTATTTTTTTTTATTATGCCAAAAGTTCATTCCACTTTATACTGTCTGTTTGAGAGACGGTTCTCAAAACTGGAAGGAAAAGAACTGGAAAGACAGGCACACAGAAAACAAAGAAAGACAGATCCTTCCAAGACTCTACCATCTTGCCAGCTGCCCTGCTGGAGATTTTCTTGGCTTTTGAAAAGCTGCATGTTATTATCTGTAAGCATTTTGCACAGAACAAAGGAACTTTGGAAAAATGTGATCAGCAAAGAGCGACTCACAAATGAGTAGTGAAGCTCTGTGGAAAGAGCAGAAAATTTTAAATAGAAGGTGAGAGGTGAATGCAGGCCTGATTTCATAATCCTTCATTCTATGTGGCAAGAACAGAGTTGTAAACTCTTTCTATAATATCAGTAATTTCCATACTTGCTTTTTGCTTGCCTCTATAGTTTAATCTTGGGTTTTATTCAAGATTTTCTTTGAAAATATAGTGACTAAGAAGTAATTGCTTTAAGAAGAAACTACTGTAAATTCTTTCCGTTATGGGAGGTGGGGCGTTGAGGACGATGACAACCTCCAATCTCTGACCTTTGGGGAATGGGAGTTTTCATGCCCAAGTCCCTCAGCAGACATAGTTACTGCTATCTTCTCCCTCCTTCTGGGGAGGTGCCAGCCTTATGCAATGGCCATATTTTCCTTTTATTGGACACAC
>KZ508883.1:0-37646 GCA_002844005.1 Limosa lapponica baueri | reverse complement strand
GTAGATAAAATGGAGACTCAGACTGGGCCGTGCCCTTGTATCAGTCTGGGTACCTTCAAAACAAAGATGTGTTTTGACACCTGCAGGATGAGTAAAACGGGACTGCGGAGAAAGGCAGCAGTAACCCTCTGCTGATGTTCAGCGACGGGGAGGCGGAGGGGATTACAAATGAACCAGTATCTCAGAGGCTGGAAACATTTTAGCAGGAGTGCTTTATCTTTTGTAATGTTTTTATAAATTATTTATTAACACACTTGCTGCATTTTCCTGAGAAATTGGATAGAAAAGCAAAATGTATAGCCGGCAGATTATATTCCAGAAGAAAGACGCCAGTGATTAAAAAACAATTTCCAACCCTTTCAAACACATAACTTTATTTTAGACGAGTAGTCTGCTATTTTTGTATTGCTCTCGACCATTTTGAAGAAAATCCCGGATTCGCTCCCTAGATATATGAGGAGACTGACGTTAATGCGAGCAAACTAAAAAGCAGTCAGAGTGCTTTAGTTGTTGCTTAAATAATCTGTTGTCATTTATAGAAGAGATGCATTTCCCAAACTGCTGCGGGACGTGCCTGGGTTGCTGATGGAGAGGAGTTATTACAGGGGGACATAAAAAAGTCCAGAAGGCGCCAACTCCCGCACAAATGGAAGGCAGATTTTATGCATTCAGGGGAACCTGGGGACCCTGCCGTCACCCGGGAGCACCAGCATCTGAGCGGTGGCTCCCAGGAGTGATGGGACTGGGATGGGGTTGCTTTTGCTGGAGCATTCGCCTGGGAGGAACCCGGGAGCGGGACCGTGCACCTTCCCGGGTGCTGCCGTGGTCTGGGCTGGGATGGGATGGGGAGATATCCTCACGGCGGGGACGGCAGCGATGTGACAGCACAGCTCAGCTGGAAATTAAATCAAACCACAGGCTCCCAGACACTTATTAATATGCTCTGTATACTGAGGATTAGGCTTTTGGTGACACTTAAATTGAATTCTAATGCTATTTTGAAATATATAATACACTGAATTTACTTCACCTCAGGTTTGAGTTAATGGTTTATTAAATTATGCACCTTGCAGTGGCAAAGCTGTTTCCTGGTGTAGGACACTGGGGCTTGCAGTAGCAATGCAGCAATTCTGCTGATCTCATCCACATCCTCCCCGGTCGATTATGAGGTCTGCAGGTGTCCGCGAATGTATTACACCGTCGGCTGAAGCTTCACCCTCGCCGAAGAGGCATAATTGGGGATTGGGTTGGAAGTTTTGTAGTGAAGCAAATTACAATTTGAGCTTAGAGATTTGGAGTTGGTTTTGGTGTGGGCAGCGGAGGACTTGCAGCAGATGCTGCCAGGACTGAATCTCTCCTAATACAGGATGTGTTTTTATTTTAATATGCAGTGTTTTGGCCTGCAGTTAGTTACCCTCTTTCATATTTTATCCATTAAGGCAAGCTTTTATAAGTGTTTTGGATAAATCACTTCCCAGGTGTGTGCGGTTTTGAATGGTTTTCTCACTGTCGTCCTGCCCGCGTGAGCATCTTGCTTATGACCCCGGTTGCTTTTATTCTCAAAATCATCTTTTATTTCTGAAGGAGTGTCTGTCTGTTCCCTGTCTACGGAATGGCTGCCCTTGGCTGTCACTGCCGTCCTGTGTTGCTGCTGCCTGTCCCCAGTTAATGACACTGGGGTGCCTCTTCCCCTTCTCTGTCCCAGCCACCTCCTGGAGCCTTTATCACCTTCATCACCTCATCCCTCTCGCCGGTTCAGGACCGTGATGATGTCTCATGTCAGACCAATGGATGGGAGAGTGTCTGTCGCACGTGTGAGCATATATGTGGTGTGCTGCCCTTAGTGAAAGTCTGTAAAGGTTATTAAAAACGGCCCCGAATTCACGGTCTGCGCTATAAAACGATGGCCCCACCTCCGAAGCCGTGGGAATGGTGAACACAGACTGGGGTCTTAGTCCTCTGCGAGACTATTCCATGGATTTCTTTAATGTATTAGTGAAGGGGAAAAAGCTGGAGGAGAACGACCTGAATGGCTTTCCCTCCTGAACAGGCATTGTACCTCAGGGCATCATTTTCTGTGTCAAGGAAAAAGTGCAAGATTTTTCTTATCATACATTTGTTTCAGTTAAATGTCAGCCGGTTTGCATCTGCTCCTCACGCCGCCACAAGACGTATGTCGTATGACAGCCTGCTGGCTCGCACCAGAGTTATTAGCCATCAGCAGTAAAGAGAGCCCAGTTTAGGGAGAGTGAAATAGAGGTTGAGGTTTTTATCAGTTTAGTCTCTGTAAAATGGGATGGCCTCTTCCTGGGAAATTAGATTTCCTGATAATGTAACCAGCACAAAACAAGTCTGTGGGGTTGAATATGTCTTCACATTGTCCTCCTTTTACAACCAAATATTGCTAAAGATCTCCGAGAAGGGTTGAAGGTATTTCTGATGGTGCAGCAGGTGAATGAAGAGACTGCAGTTACCCCTGGGGATGGTAGGGGGACAGCCCAGGTGATGTTCCATCACACGTGACCCAGCACACGTAGCACCGGCGCTTAAGCACTGTCTGCCCCAGCCCTTGGGGACGCGCAGGACAATATTCATGTTAGAACGTGGTTCAGCCCGGGCATCCCATGTGGGTCCACCTCCACGGGCCAGTTCTCTCCACAGTGCTGTGGAGAACTGTTGCCTTTCTGAAAGCACTACTGAGGAGAAGGATCTGGGAGTCGTAGTGGATAGCAAACTTTCCATGAGCCAGCAATGTGCCCTTGTGGCCAAGAGGGCCAATGGAATCCTGGGCTGCGTAGGGAAGAGTGAGGCCAGTAGGTTGAGGGAGGTCATTCTCCCCCTCTGCTCTGCACTGGTGAGGCCACAACTGGAATACTGCGTCCAGTTCTGGGCTCCCCAGTTCAAGAGAGACAGTGAGCTACTGGGGAGAGTCCAGTGTAGGGCAACAAAGATGATTAAGGGACTGGAGCACCTCCCTTATGAGGAAAGGCTGAGAGAGCTGGGACTCTTCAGCCTGGAGAAGAGAAGGCTGAGGGGAGACCCCATTAATGCTGACAAGTATCTAAAGGGTGGGTTGAAGGAGGATGGAGCCGGACTCTTTTCAGTGGTTCCCAGTGACAGGACGAGGGGCAACGGGCACAAGCTGGAACATGGGAAGTTCCATTCAAATACGAGGAAAAACTTCTTTGGGGTGAGGGTGCCCGAGCCCTGGAAGAGGCTGCCCAGGGAGGGTGTGGAGTCCCCTTCTCTGGAGATCTTCAAGCCCCGCCTGGATGCAGTCCTGAGTGATGTGCTCTGGGCAGCCCTGCTTTGGCAGGGGAGTTGGACTGGATGATCTCTAGAGGTCTCTTCCAACTCTGACAATTCCGTGATTCCGAAACACGTCAGTCAAACTTTGCTCATCTCATGCCTCTGCCCTGCTAGGAATTTGCCCTATGTGCATGGTGTAAAACTTTGTAGGGACAAGAATCCCTGTGGAAAATAAATCCCCTTCTCAGGCTACATTGAAGAGAGCGGAGCCACGACGTGGGTTTTGCTGTGAACGTGTGGCGCGAGGTGCAGAAATCAGCCCTGAACTCCTCCCGCAGTGCTTGGCACTTGCACAAATAGCTCGAGCCTCAAATGCTGTTATTCTTTCAGTTTTATTGAACATTAAATCCATCACATAAAAAAAAATGCAGAAAGAAAAATGAATGCAACATCTTTCAAGGTCAGTTGTTTCCACAGAGGCGATGCCGGGCGCTCTGCAGTGAAGCAGCGGCGGGGCAGGGAACAGTGCATTTCGTAGCTCCAGCGCCAAATCGTGTAGCAATGTTTTCTTTTCATGGAAAAATACAGCAAATATGTCCTTTAACCTGCTACCTGTGCAGCGAGGCGCTCTGATAAACAGTAATTATAACTATTACGGGATGTCATCTCCTGTCTGCCATTTATTGACCTTTTCTTCAGTGTAATTTTCTTCTCAGGAGCCGGGTAACTAAATGTCCCAGGAAAGATTGGCCGTGTGAGCATCCAGGGCAGCGCAGCGGCCAAGACCCACTTCAGCTCTGAATTTTGCTCGATTTTAGACGCACTTAATATTTACATGATGCTGACAAATCTGGAAGCCTTTGAGAAAAGGAGTTTTTTCTGAGTTCACGTTGTAGTTGTTGGGGGGAAGGAGAAGTTCCAACTGTTAGATGCTGGGAAGCTGCTAAAGGAAGTTATCTAGAATAGCTTTTCTGTCTGTGGTATCATTGTAGATCCGAGAGTCTATCCAAGCTCAAAATGACCCATAATCTTGCTTTTACAGTGAGAAACATCGTCCTTCCAGGGAACTAAACCCTCACGTTTGGGTTTTGTAGAATCAAATACAAAATCCATTAGAGGTTCAGGAATTAATGTGACCAGCATAATTTTTGGAGGGGCGACTCTGGAGTTTGGGAAAGAAGCAGTATCAAGTTTGGGTTTTAACAGTGGTTTGTTGACATCGCATGGATTAATATGACGGATTAATGTCAGTTTCTTCATAGCTTCTCTACAGGTGAAGCAGACCCAAGCACCTTCTGTAGGCAAGGCAAAGGGGGGATAATCTGCCCCCTCCAAGCAGAGCATCCCTCTGGCAGAGGGTTCCCACAGCCGCTGGTGCGTAGGGCTGCCTGGGCTCCGGATTCCAGCCCCCACTGGCGTTGCAAGGCAAAGGAAGGAGAGGATGTGGAGGGCGCTTGATTAAAAAGTGCTTTTGCTTTTTCTCTTGAAGGATATTTGCAGTGAAAACTGTACGTGAAATTTATACTCCTCTCATATGATTTTGAGTGGGTTTAGTACACAAATTCTCAGTAGAAAATGTATTCAATAAAAGTTTGATGTGGAACTATAGCTCAGCAGAATCTTTTTTAAGAAATCCAGCTCTGGAATATTTATTTTGTATCTAGTTTTGGTTTTAGTGCCTATTCCTTCTGCAGATGCCCTCGTTAGCCTGCTAACAGTTTATGAAGAGCTCAGCCCCTCTCGCCCCCATCTCCGCGTCCCGGTGCCTTTGTGCAGAGCCGGCCGTCGGGTCGGAGGGAAGCGCGGCTGCGTGACATGCTGCTGTTCTCGGCTGCTTCCACAAGAGAATCCTCGCTTTTTGTTAACGGAGCGACCAGGGGGCTTAGGGCTCACTGGAGTATGGGGAGCTCAGCCCGCGGCAGGTAAAACATTACCACACCAGTGGGCAGTGATGTGGCCAACAAGGATACTGTGCACTTGGTCCATAGCAAGTCTACTGGAAATAGTTTGAGCAGGAAAAGTGTAATAAATCTGGATTTATTCTCCTTTGATGCTCAGCATGCAAAAGGAGACCACAAAAAAGGGGTGGCCACAATGAAAATTTCAGTGTAAACCTGACAGCTGTGAGCCCTGAAGTGTCGTTTCTTGCTGCGGAATAGCATCCCTTCAGTGCGAGTAATTGGGGTAATCCCAGTATCTAGGATGAGTTAACTCCGTTCTGTAGGGGAGAAGGGACTTTTTCCAAGGCTTTGAAGCAAATGACAGTGATGAATGAAATCCTCGTTTGCCTTCTTGATTTATTTCTGACAGTTGTGCCAAAAGGCTCATGTTTGTTTCCCAAAATTGCAAGCGAGCTTCGCTTTATTAGACAGCCATTCTGGGAGAGGAGGCATCCCAGGGCAGTCCTGACCAGAGAGGCACAAAGTGAAACCTCTGCTGAGCATTTCAGGGTCGCTGTAAAGATCTCTAAGAGGTTTCTGGTCCGGCGTACTGCGGAGAAATGGATGCCGAGCAGCGGGACAGAGCACAGCCCCAGGAACAGCCCCCTCCTCAGTGTGTTTTAATGCAGAGCTGGAGGCTCAAAGCACCGAGAGCTTTTTCCTAACGTTTAGTGATAAAGTTTTGTCTCCTGTGAGTAAACAATCTGCTTGCTTTGCCACATTTTTTCAATTTAAACGGGAGTACGCTGAAGCCCTCTTGCAAAAATGTTCATTATTTCGAGCAAAACTGGAAGGTTGGGGTTGTGTTTCTCTAGTCTTTTTTTCTTCTTTACTTCTAGTGTTCCCGAAAAATACTGCCCAGAGGCATGGGAAATGGCACATGGCTGTATGAAATATGCTCCCATCCGAGGATATGCCATGTTTTTATTTTGTGACAGTCCAGGATTCAGTGCGTGGCCTAAATATTGTGGCATCCTATTTGATTTTTGAGTTGTTGGATGGACTAGACGCTATAGCTCATGGACAACATGACCATTTTTCCTCGTGGTTTACCCTTTTTCTAGATTACTGTCTCTAAGTTTCAAAATGGAACAGGATTCCTCTGTGGTTTATAAATTAGGGCCATATTACAGCAGCACCCAATAGTGCTGCTATATTTTAGATGGTGTCAGGGTTTCTATTATAAACCTCATTTTTCAGAGGTTTATAGCTCGGCCATAAAAATTCTCTGTATGCTGGGGCTTGGAATGTAACAGCTGCATCTCAGCCATGCAGAGGATGTGTTTGCATGTATTTTTTACAAGCAAAACAAAGCATGCTTTGTGTGTATGTTTATGCATAGAGGTCTGTATCATTATATTAAAAATCAGTGTAAATTTATCCTAGCTTTAGATCTCAAAGTTAGCTGTTCGGAAGTTAGGAAATGCCCCCTTTTTGGCGGCCTGTGCAGCTTTGATTATTCCAGTTTGCAATCCTGCCCCATGTGCTGGGACAGGGCGCTGGTTAAGGAGTAACACATCGGGGTGTAATTAAAGGCTGTCTCGGATCGCACGTGCCCCGAGAGCCGGAGCAAGGCTCTGCCCTGGGCAGGGACCGCTCCAAGGACCAGCTGCCTCGTCCCCAAGGAGGTGCTGGAGTCCATCCCTGTCCCCACGAGCACCCTCTGGGATGGCCCGGGCAGTGCCGCCGGAGGGAGCTGGGACCCCTGGGCACGGGCACTTCTCCCAGACCCTGACCCCAGCTCTGCCCGGTCAGGGTCGGGTTTTCTGCAGCTGGAGCCATGAGACAGGATGGAACCATTTAGGGGCAGAAGCGAACGGATCTGCTAATGGCTTTTGCTTACCTGGAGCAATTAGCTGGGAGCAGTATTGATCGTAAGGGCCATTCTCACTCACTGAGGGGTATCTGGCCTACACCGTGACAGTTGTCCAAAAAGAAACCCTGAAAACAGATTTGCAACACCGGCTATACCTCCATTATCATCTACACACTTAGTGCCTTTGACTGTATATCATCGGTAGGTTTTCTTATGTTGACATATGAATAAGATACCAACAGCCTCCTTTTAATAGCCTTGCATAATGCGCACACCTGCTCCGGTGTAATTTGCTGCATTTCAGCACATCAGCTGGCTCAAACGAATGAAGAATGTCCTTCCACAGCGCTGCAAGTGCTGCTGTCCGAAGGAAACAAAAAGGGGGCTATTTGTGTCCCCACACCACGTACAGCTGTCGCACGGCTGCGAGTGTGCCTTCACGCGCACAACTCAAACACTCACCAGCAGAGAAGTGGTTTCATTTCTACAAACGGCCGAACAACGAGGGAAGGACACAGATTCAGTCTGGGCATTAAAAGGAAAAACCAGAAAAGCCATGCAATGTGCAAGTTGGCGTTGACCCAGCTGTAGCTGAATGCGTCTCTCGTGAGGCTTCGGCCTGCTTGGCTTTCCATCTGTCTGAGCTTTAACATCAATGTCAAACAGGCCCGTCTTTAAGCCCATGTTTTTCAGTTTGTTGGGGCATTTTGACCCTAGTGCTGCTGGCCTGCCTTCCTTCTCACTCCCAAATTCTGGTAAGAGGTGCCCCGTCAGGTCTCTCCTCAGGCGCCATCCTGGCAAAAACACGCCAGGGGCCAGGTTTCTTCTCAGGCCACGTTGAATCGCCGCAGGGAGCACGTTTCTGCCCTCCCTTCCCCGGGTGCTCCCGGTGTCCCCCGCCTGGATCCCAGCCCCGGGAGCGGGGCGGTCGGTGGTGGGTGCGTGGTGACAGGGGGGTCCCTCTGGCAGCGCCAGGGGGTGTGAGGCTGAGCGAACCCCGGCCCGGTCCCTGCCACGCGCGGGGCTGGACGGCTCCCACAGCACACCTGCACCGCCTCGTTAATTAATACCATGTTTTACATTTTGTTTTAATAAAGCCTTTTCATTACGGAGCTTGTTCCCATGGTAGGAAAAATTGAAATTCTTTGCAAGAGCATTATAATTAAGCTGTAGTGCAACGGGGAGGAATGTGTCTTGCTGGAAAGCCTCTGTCTGAGCCGTCTCGCCGTGAGGGCGATCCCGGCAGGCGCGGACGGGGCTCCTCTGGCTCGTGCTTTGGGAGATTCCTGCCTGAGCGATGCCTTTTCCCCGTGGCGCTGCACCGTTGCTGCCCGTCGGGCTCCATCTCGGCCGGATTTCACAGGCTGGAGAGATGGAGAACCCCTCTAAGGCAGCAGACCCCAAATTTTTGGCTCTCAGGCCCGTTGCAGCTCTCGAGTGCTGACAGCCAGGCAGGGCAGCAGGTTTTATTGCTGAGCTGGGTTCTGCGGGTCGTTTATTGACTGGTCTGGGGCGTTCCCAGCCCACACCACAGCGGGGATGGAGAGGCCAGAGCTCTGCCATATGGAGCCGGTTCGGGGTGTTTCTCCAGTTTGGTATAAAATACCAAGAGCAGCAATATAGGAGGTAAAATACTTTGTTGTTTTAGGTCTGTTGTAGATTGCTCCTGTAGTTTAAAAATCAATATACCCAGTGCATACACAGCTGTTCGTAACATGGAGATTCGTTGCGATGAGCGTAAGGAAGCGGGGGTTCACAGTGAGGTTAAAACATCACTGTTGAAGAAAGGCAGCTCAGCAAGAGGAGTTAATTGTGTCAGAATTAGTTGTGAATTTGGAAACAGATTTTTATTTTCTCTTTGACAAAAAGTCATGTTTATAAAATTAGACAAAGCCTGCCCAGGAGGAGCCGTTCTGTTCCTGCCCGTTAGTGCATCTCTGACCTCAGGGATGCTTATTTACGAGGCAAGAAGATGGAAATGCTTCATTAGCAAGCAACATTGCATGTGATCTGGAGAAGGTCCTAATAGAGTAAATTAGGAGGGAAACATCTGTTGCTTTCTGTCTCAGTTTTAGTGCTCAATCTGGTGCTAATTCTGGCCTTTTGTGACCTTTTTATGTGTCCCTTCATCCTAAGTATGAGGCATGTTCTGTTCATTAGCTGTGGATGTGTGTTGCAGCCTTTGAACTGCAATGCTTCAGAGCTCATCCCCACCCTCTCGGAGAGATTTGTTCCCTTCTTATTTCCTTCATTCCTGAGACCTGACGGACAAAGTGTTGGAGGTGGAGTTGGAGGGAGAGGTGGCAGAGGGGCAGTGAAATCCTGAGCCAGCAGGGGAGATGTGTCTATATACACATGCATATGGAGGATCCAGGGTTCTGCCCTCTTCCCCCTTCTGTGTAGTGATTTTATCATTAAAAAATAGCTAAAGGTTATGAGATAAAATCATCCTCCTGATGGCAGGGAGAGGAGCTGGAGCTGGTGGGTGCTCCCCATCCCATGGGGCCGGGGTCGATGCACCAAGCCCCGAGTCGCAGCCACCGTCCCAGTCGCAGAGGAGTTTTGTTCAAGCCTTAAAACACTTCCTCAAATTAACGACCAAAAATGTCAAATGTGTCCACAGCTAATTATTCATTAGATGTGTAATTAGTGTGAGATGATCATGACATTTTACTGTTATTAATTTTTATACTCTAATAGGAATTAAATCAGTCCGTGATCACAGAGCACAGTTTGAACCCTGCTCTGGAGGTGCCTGTTGCTGGCCTGGCGGGGCAGGATGCTCTCGGGACCCCCGGCGGCCGGTGGAGCCCGGAATGCTGTTATCCTGCCCCGTTCCACAGCAGGGATGCAAATGGAAAGCATCACCCTGCAGGATTTGGGGGGAGGCTGCGGGCCTTGGGCCAGATAGCGAGGTGCGAGGTTTGCTGGCAGCTTGCAAAAAGAAATGAAATTACAGGGAAAGAGCTGGGGTTTCATTTGAGTGGAAAGAACTGGCTTTGGTGAAATGCTCCAGTTACCCAGTCAATCGTTCCTTTTAGGTATTCAAGGAGGGATATCCTTAAGCTTATTGCAAACAGTGGACAAAATATTTGCATTATAACACACCTTATCCCTGGACGGTGTATTCTAAACAAACACCTTCTGCCCAGGTAAGACTTTCACTCGGCAGTGGTTTCCCTAATTGCATCTTCTTTCAGGCCTTGCTGGGAAACATGCCTTGCAAATTCAGTATCGTGATTAATTTATATGAAGGATGCAGTGTTGAGTTTCACAGTTTCTTTTCCCTCACAAATACATTCATTCTGCAAAGGATGTTTTGAGCTTTCACACCAACAAAAATTCGTGATTCTCTAGCAAGTATAAAAACAAGTAAGCCTGAGATGCAGCGTTTCTGTTAAAAGTGTTTGTTCATGCGACTCTGTGCCACCGATCAGTAATGAGAGGCTTCTAAGGAAACCTGCCGATGGTTGTCCACGTTCTTTCTGTCTCCCTCTGTTTCCCGTCAGAAGAACGTAGGAGATGCCGGTCGGGAACCTGGGCACCTTCTTGTTTTGGCCAACCCAGTAGCCGTCAAAGGGCGTGCTCGGAGGTTCAGCTGCTTCTCAGCGAGGACTGTGGCAAGGAAATCTGCCATCACACATGGACTCCACATGTGGGGAGCGTATTAAAAGACCTGTCTCTCCAAATGGTAATTCCTCAGGGGACAGGAATTCCCTTGGATAGACGTCTGCGTTGCCGTGGGGAGTGGCCCAGGCAAGCGAGCAGTAAGTGGCGTTGCAAGCGTAGTTCAGTGCATTAACTGCAAATAAGTAATTATTTCTGCACATGTTCATTTTTAAGGCATTTTGTTCTGAGAGAGTGCTGACGCTGTTGGGTTTCCTGAGATCAGTTTTTAACCTCCTGCTGTACCTCTGCTTTAAATAGAGAGTTGCGGGGTGCAGGTAGACAGGCTGAGCCTCCTAAATACCAAGCCTCGTTGTCTTCATTAAAGCAACGATAAACTCAAAAAGAGCAAAATGTATTGGGTTCTGTTCATTAAGAGACTGGCGGGTTTCTGGCTTTGTTGTCTTTTAATACACCAAGAACAGATGCAGGTTGACAAGTGGCACCAGCCGAGGGACACTGCTTTATAAGGTTGTGTTGAAGCAGGGCTTGGAAGTAGCCAGCTGAAATCTAATTTGTAGCCAAGTGGAATAAATTGGAACTGATAGTTATTCAATTAATGGCATGGGCAGCAAGGTGAGGTCTCCTCACAAAATAGCAGAATAAGGTTTCTTGACAGGGAGGTTTGGGAAAACGGGGCACGGCACCAGGTTTTCAATCAAATTCAGCCATTAATCATCTAAGTAGCCGGAGGGAGATGTGATTATTATAGAGAGGCTCAGCAAAACGATTTGAGTGAGCACTTCCCAAAATGTGATGGAATCCAAAGTGGAGCCAGTGGATGTGCCCTGGAGCCTCCCTGGGGCCAAGGGTTTCCCAGGCAGCACTGGATAAACCGGGAACCTTCCTCCTACCAGCAGCAGCCATCGGGACCAAAGCTGTGCTGTCCCCGCCTGGGGGTCTCCCTGCACCCCAACGGCGTCCCTGGGCACAGAGACCCGGCCTCTTCCGCCGTTCACCTGCTGAATTAGAAGTTCCTTTTGTATCTGACAATGTTGTGTTTGCCTGCTGAGGGGGTCAGTAAGGATGGACAACGTTAGTGTGTTTTTAGCGCTGGTTGTGCATCCAGGGATGCCGAGGAGGTGTTTGCTAATGTATTCCCCAGGCTCCATGCGAGCTCCCCCGGTGCGGCATTTCACATCTTCGGATAATTTGCATAGTGAGGAAACTGCTACAGTTCTCTCCACCACAAGCAGACCAAGAAATATAGAAAGACTTTTTTTTTTTAATAGAAAGAAAAATTTCTTCCTATGCAAATGGCCTCCATAATAATATTATCAGTGTTGCCTCAGGCTTGCACAAGCTGAATGGAAGGGAAGTTGAGTTTATGACTTTCAGCAGAATGGTTTTAAGCTTTATCAGTTCAGTATACAAGTAGGAGAGGAAGACTCACTTTACCTGGAATAATGGGACTCTTTGGTTGCATTTAAGAGCAAGCCAAACAAATAATTTGACAGGAAAGTCTGTTTTGGTGGCTGGAAGCCCTCGGGATCCCATCTGTGCTGCGGTTCCCAGGGCGTGGGGCTGGGGCAGCTGTGGGTGCAGCCTGTGCCCGGACCCCGGGGCCAAGGGCTCCTCTCCCCGGAGGCTCTGCGCGACCCGTGCCCAGCGCCGCAGCCGTGGGTGGCAGTGACCTGTCGGTACCGGCTGCTCCAGCTGCAGGGAGCTGGTTTGATGCCTTCGCACACACCACGGTGGGTCTGTGGGACCCGCGCTGGGCTCCAAGCCGCCGGCAGCAGCCGCGGGGTGCAAAAAGCTCGTTCAGGAACATGGTTAATCCCCTCGGCTCGGACTGCCGAAGCGTGAGAGCAGGACGCGCCTCCGTCGGCGCTCGGCTGCGCGGGACCTGCTGCTGCTCCACGCCGTCCAACGGGCAGCTCTCTGCTTGGGAGCTACAGGCACAACCGAGAGAGCAAAGCAAATACACCGAGGCTTGTTCCAAAGCCTAAAAGTTCTCCCAACGCGAGGTTTTGGTGGTGTGAGGTTGGGGTCTCATGCCTGGGGCTCCCAAGCGGCAGCCCCCTGCGAGCTACGCTTGGCAGACACCCGGAATGCTGGCCCTGGAGCTTTCTGTTTTGTGCTGGCGCTTGGTTTACAGCTGGGATTATTAAAGAAGTCATGAAAAATGCTTCAGCAGCGAACAGCAGGGCTGCTGTGGGCTTACCCAGAGGGAGCAGCAGGTCATGATCGGGCTTTGGCACAGAGACTCTCTTGGCCGCTGCGAATGAGTACAATTGAAAATTTGTGCAGATTAGCTCAGATATTGAGGTCAACGTAAATGAACCACAAAGATGAAGTCTAAACTACGAAACGTTTCTCAAGTTGTATTCTAAATATAGTCCAACATCTGTGGTCTTTCATTAAAAGCGAAGTTATGAGAGTGAGATTTCACTCAGCGACACTGATCTGGTGCCTGCAAAATCATTAACAATTTGATATTGCAGCTTTCTCATTATAAACTTCTGTGGGAAAGGGGAATTAATTTTTCTGTGCAGTCAGGAGTTGTCAGAGGAGATCCCTCCCTTCCTGCGTAACTGGATCAGAAATTCCTCCTGTATGTGCATTGACCCCTTCTCTCTGGGGAACACATTAGTTGAAGTCACACTTCTAATTAAACCTGCGCTGCAGAAGAGGAGTGTAGAAATGATGCAGAGTAGCAGTGGCAGCCTGAGGAACTTGCAGGAGTGTTAAGCAAGGCAGAGGGTTACACATCAGGCAGCTTTCAAATTGGGGATCCAAAGAGGAGGCTGCTCCTGGCAAATCTTTTCCACTTGTAGGTAGGACGGTTTTCTGTAAGTGAGAATGTGAGGGAAGTCAGAGGATCTTCTTATTGTGGCAACATCTCAAGCTGTCTCTTGATGTGCCAGCACTTTATCACCTCCCTGCAAAGCAGAAGGCAGCCAGGATGGAAGGAGCTTCTCTCTCTGTCTTCGAGCGCTCTGATGCCTTTGGTGCCTCTGCCTCCTGTGCCCCTTCCCCTTCCCTGTTTGCTCTGGAGGTGAACGGGGAGGAGTGAAACACAGACCTGCTCTTGTTTCCCTCTTGTCTGGCCATCTCTTACCTTTCTGACCTGGATTAATGTCTGCCAAGAGAGAGGTGTCCGTTCGGCTCGCCAGACCCGCCGTGTGTCTGGATTTGCCGATGAATCTTCTCCCCTCTCCTCCCCAGAGCCGGTGCCCCAGATGTAGCTCCTGGTGGAAGCAAATGCCTCTGCCTCATGTTGGCAGGGAAGAAGGAGTCAGTGCGGGGAGGGACAGGGTTTTGGCCCTGGTGGGCAAAGCTGCCGGCTCCCTCTGCCCAGAGCGTGTCCCCCGGGCTCCGGCCCCCGTCGGGAGCAGAGACAGGGATCGCGTGCCAGGGCCAGCCTGCGCAGGTTCTCCCCACGCCCTTTGCCCTTGGTTTAGGATGCTCTGTTCCCATATCTGTAAACAAAATATGTGTAATTCCATTGTGAAGAAAGCAACTTACATAAATGGGGAAAATGAGAAAAGATGCAAGTGGTCTTATCTAGTGCTGATATCAAATTTACAAGGTAGACACGACCTGTATTCTCAGTGGAGCTTCATCTTAGCAGGGTGAAGTAGTAATGATGAATATTTCTCTTTGGCAGTGGGATATTGACGAGAGGATTCACTTTGCCATGGTTGTGCTCTCATAAAAGCTCGGGAGAGCTCCAGGTGTTCTCTCTTTAATATTGCATTGATAGCCTGATGGTTTCTTGCTGACAAAACTTCCACTGTCCTTAATATAAGCCTGTCTGCATTCATCAGCTGCAGAGGTTTTCCCTCCTGTCGGATACTGGAATAGCATTAGACAGAAAATGGAGAAAGCGTAGGAAGCCAATATGATCATTTTTTAATCTAACCCCCCTATTCCAGGGAGGTGGTTGTGCTCTGATGGCTGGAAGTTGTGATGCAAAGCAGAGAAATACTAGATGTCATTGTGGTGAAGCGTGTGGAAATGTATTTTTCAATATTCTTCCTGTGTCCAGCTGCAGTACTGAGAAAAACCCCACTCTTGCACGGTCCTGAAGGAGCCCGCGTGCTTCGGGAGCATGGAGCGGTGCTCGGAAGGAGCTACAAGTCCCTTCAGCAGCCCGGGTGGGTTCAAAGGCCAGGAATATCTGGCACCCCTTCAGAGCTACTGTCTTCAAGAGCAACTGTTGCTCACTTTATAGACCATCCCATCATTTATCAAGGAAATATTGTGCAATACCGTTGAAGTTCAAACTTGATATTCTGTCTGTCCCCAGAGGTCCGTTCCTGCCAGGCAGAGCTGGGCTCGCAAATCTTTAGGCTGGGGGAGGATCAGGCGTTTGACTTTTAACCACTCTCTTCATTGGCCTAAATATTAACGCCTTGTGCGAGGGTGATCGAACTGGCATGTGCACGCAGACCACAAGAGCTTGCTGGATCTCGTCATGTCCTTGTTAATGGGAAATTTATCAGTGCGTCCTGGCGGTTCTGGTAGCATCCCTTTGAGACCGGTTCTGAGCCCAGTAGTATTGAAAACTTTATCAACCATCTGAAAGAAATTATAAAATCATTACCTGCAAGTTTTATCACCGCTTCCACTTGTGAAGTTTTGCAGGGTAATAAATATGGATGAAGATTGGTCACAGAAATTAGTCTGAACACGGTTATTAGAGGTGGGTGGAGTTATCAACGTGTTTGAAGTGAAAAGCAAGCTTTTGCACCAAAAAGAAGGGTCAGAGCAGACTTGTAGGGCAGCAGCAACCAGCGGCATCTCTGAAAATGGCTTCCAATCCATAAATGTCCAAATCTATGGGAGTTAGGACTTTGTGTGGTTCTGTGATGAGCAGCGCTAGCACGTTCCCAGCCGTGGTCCTCTCACTTTTGAAGGCAGAAAATTACTGGGGCTCTGGGGGGTGAGTGCAGGGTGTGGAGCGCGGGCAGCGAGACCCCAGCACCGCTCCAACTCCGGCACTGGCTCCAGCATCCCTTCGGCACCGGCTCCGGCACCGTGCTGCACCGGAGGCCACTGGGGGCCACCTGCGGAGCTGGGAGAGGGCAGAGGAGGGGGATATTTATGCGTGAAGGACTGTCAGGGCTGGAAAGATGAAAATCTGTTGTACTCTCCCAGGGCTCCTAACTTTCTCCCCTCCAGGCAGCTGGCAGGATTTCTCTAAATATTTGAGATGGTAAAGGGCTTAAACTGGATTACGCCTGGACATGAGCAATTATAATTGTAAATGCATTATTATCTGAGCACTCTCCTGATGCTGTTTTGGCACCGGGGCCTGACACAGTGACAGGCAGGGTCTGAGGGTCAAGTGCAGTGGAAGGAGAGAGACCTGGTTTGCAGCAGCCCTGACCTACTGGGAGCCGTCCCTTGCGAAGCGTCCCCTTCCCGTCCTCCGAGAGCTGAGAAAGGGCGTCCAGATGCCCCAGGGTTCAATAATTGTGTTGTATTGCAACTGTATTTATTAAATGGATAAATACCAATTAGGAACAAATACAAACCCAGTGCATTTTACTGTGTATCAGCTTCAGTTGGAGTTTTCTGGATATGGATGTTCTTTTAAGAAGGCTTGGGTGGTTTTTTGGAATGAAGCACAGCCTTCTGTTTTTTTCTGAAGTACAGTATTTAGATATATTTACATGTATTTAAATCTATGCCACTCAACTGATACTAATATAAAGGGGGAAAATTGATATGCAGAGAGCAAAAATAACGATGGCAGAAAGGCTATAAAACGTCCATTTCCTACAGGTGTAAACCACCCCCTGGCAGTGCAGGCGGCCCCCGGCAGCCCTGAGATTTGCCCTGTTGTTTGCTGCCGCCGGGACGGAGGGCGGCAGGGGAAGGAGGGTGGCTGTCCCAGCTGGGGTCTGGCCGTCCCGGCTGGGGTCTGGCCAGATGGCGAGCCCCGTGTGTTGGCATGAGGTCGGTCCCTGCCTCTTTCCAACCTCTCCATCCTGAGCTCCGGTCACAAAGCTGTGGTCCTCCTGCTGCAGAGACGCAGTGGCACATCCCGGCCCGTGCCCGGCCGGAGCGGGAGGAGCAGTGGCCACTCGCCCCGGGAGACCCAGGTGCCTGGAGACAGAGTTGGGTGTTTAAAAGAAGGGTCCAGAAGAAAGATCTTGGAAACTGTTGGGGTGCCGGTCAAAGGGCTGTTCCAGGTGGAATAAAGCACAGGAGGACGTGGCTGCGTGGACAAACCCATGCAGATGGAGTCACTTGACGTTGACTTTTCCATCATGAGTGAGAAGAGCGTGTGGGGACCAGCGTGGGGTCCTGCTCTCCCTGCTGGGGAGGGCACCAGTGGCAAAGCAGCCCCAGTGGGGCCAGAGCCCCCCAGGCAGGAGGAGCATGAGGCCCAGGCGAGGGTCTGGGGCTGAGTCCCAGCGTTGCCAGCATCTTAGGGAGCCCAGCATTGGCCGTGGGGAGGGATGGATCAGGGATGGAGCCGCCGTGCAGGGGGCATGTGTGTCGGCAGCGGCAGCCCCAGCAGCACCGTTTGGTGTGGTTTCGTGTTTGAGGGGAACATGCCGTTAAAAAAACCCTATGGTTTTAAATTAGTTTGTATTTCAGTGTTGAATTTAACTGATCTGAGTGATTGGCAGGGTATTAAATAAGAAATCAGTCTGTTGAGCACAAAGCGAGATCCTGGTTCCTGGCAGTGAAGGGTGCATTGGGAGGAAACACGACGCACAAAATGCAGCATTTTCTACAGCCTGAAAGCATTCCCCTTCCCGGAGCCAAGGGGTCGGGAATTTACCTCCTGCCTGGTTTCCAGAGAGATCCCCGTGTTTCTGTCATATGGAGAAGAATAGATCAGAGGACGTTCAGCAGGAGCTCGGGAGACTGGTGATATATGAGCCTTTTAAATGAAGTGTTTGCATATAGCAGTGTTGGAAAGAGGTCGCCAGCAGTTCGCACGCACACACACCCACGCGCTCAGCATCCTCCGCATCTCCAGCCTCCGGGAAAACAGCTGCCTCCCTCTCCAGCAGCACAAGCCTGAGACTTCAATTTCCCCCCGTGAAAAGCAAAGAAAAAGATGACGTGCGTGAGCATCCGGCACGATAGGAAGGACGAGGATGTCCCATCTACTTGGCTAGAAAGCTGGGAAAAATCATCTGATATAATTTTTGCTATGGGTTCTGTTGGGAAAATGAGGTAGGGGTTTAGCCTTGTGAGGAAATAGCTTTCAGGACTGTGTAAGGCTTGATTGCAGCTCTTTAATTAGCTGTCCTCTGTAAAAGGGTGTCACTGGCAGCAGGCTGCACACCGGAAGAGCAGCACCGTGGTGCCCCCAGAATTTGGGTTAATGGGTGCAATAGAGTTTCCTTCGTGGGAAGGGTTGGTGGGGACAAAGACAAGACACCATCAGCGCGTCCCTCAAATATCTGCTGATCTCTGGTGCCTCGCTTGGTGTTTGAAAATGGTTTGAAGTCGAGGTGTTGATAAAAGGAAAGCTTCATAAAACAATGCCAACAAAAATAAATGGAATCCTTTTATCTGATTCCTCGCTGGTCCCCGGAGGTTCATGAGACGTGGGGTGGGGGGACTGCAAGGTCATCTGCAAAGAGTAGACTGGAAAGGCTTTTTTTATATCTGCATGAGCAGTTAACTGGAGCATGCTGCAGAGTGTTTACGGCAGGATTTTGGCTTCACAATGGATTAAAAAATTTTGAAATCCATCTGCAGAATATCTTGAACCTTAGCGTTGTTGTGTGCTCAAAATAACGTTAGTCTTTTAATGTTTGATGCACTGGGAGCCTCGAGGGGGAATCAAAGGATTTTGGAATGGTGTGAGAAGGGGAGGGCGGCCGTTGGCATCAGCGGGGTCCTGTTGGGATCGGTGACACGGGACCCGCTGCCGGCAGGAACACCCTCACGAGCTCAGGAGCTGCTTCATAAGGGCGATGGGGGGCCAGGGCTGCGGAACAAGCCAGGGCTTTCGGCCTCTGTAGAAACAGAGACCCTGGGACACCCTGAGGTGGTCTTGCCAGGACGGTGCTTGCTGAGTTCCACAGGCTCTCTCCACTGCTCTGCCTGACGTTCGGTGACTCTGCGGTGTCCAAAGCACCTTCGCAGGCACGTGTCCCTCCTTTTGCTTTGATGCCTCCCTCGCAGGAGATGTCCTTCTCCCAACTGGGCACCGCGGGAGCTGGAAACATGCGGAAGGAGGAAGGTTGGCTTGGGCATAGGCATGGCTGAGTAGGCTGGGGAGAGGGAGGAGACAAAGTCTGCTCTATCTCTAGATAGAGCTCTTCCTCCATCTTTCTGGGGGCTCGTGTGAATTTGGGAAGTCTCTTTTTAAACCCACAATAAGTCGATTTTCAGAATTACTCAGAAATATCACCCAAATTAGTTCCAAAGTCCCACAAATGCACACCTGCCTGGAAAAGTTCAGCAGTCAGTAGGAGTATGTGTTGGCAGCTTTCAGGAGCTTGTGGTCCTGCTGCCGTTGGTAGCCCCGGCTGCGGCCACTGGGGGCTCTGGGATGGCGAGTGCCCGGTGCTGGCACCCAGACCCGCTCCCAGAGCCCCGGGACCAGACCTGATGCCCTTCTCCCTCGCGGGGCAGGGGGTCTCTGCCAACACGGAGCTGGGCGTCTCGGCCTGTGACAAATAGCTTTTTAATGGCCTCAAGGAAGAAATCCATTAGTCTTCCCTTTACGGGAGAATCATAGCAAAATTCTGCTAAACAGGAGCAGACGATGCACTCCAAGCAGTGCAGCTCGGCCGCTGCCGTCCGTTTACGTCCCTGCCCGCTGCAGAGCATTAATTTTCAATCCAACAAAACTGAAGTGTCTGAGCCCCCTCCTGCCCCCTCCAGCTCTGCTGACACAGGGAACGGCGTTGCAGTGATGCATCAATTGTCAAAGACATTTGTCTTGTCTTAGTCCCCAGTTCCTTCTGTTGGGTTTTTTTTTGCCTTTTTTAAAGCAAATGGCAGTTCTTTCTTCTCTTAGAAGTGCAGCCAATAGGACCTGGAAGGCTTTGACCCTTCTGGCAGCAATGTCCCTTTGCCTTCCTGCATCTCCCGACTGCAGCAAACAGGCAGGAACCTCAGAGCATGCTGTTACGGCAAATTATTGCCCTGCCATCTTAATTTAAGCCTCGTTGCTACAAAACAGGGTTCAGAAGCGCCTCTGAGCTGTTGACAGCTGTGGCAATCACAGACTGCTCTTGCTGTGGCTGGTGGTCCTTTCAGGCAGGTTTTTCGCTATTTTTAGGTATCTTTTGTAGGAAGAAACGCAATTAATGGCAGAATCTGAGTCTTACCAGTCCACAATGTTTTTTTTTCTCTCCGGGCTCTTCCTATTTTGTGAGGATTCACTGCATCCAGGCACAGGTTTGGAGCAAGACAGCAAGAATCCAGGATGTGGGACCACCTGTAAAACCAGCCTCTCTGTCTGCTTTTCTAGCGATAGCTGTTGATTTAGCAACTGGTGTTCCCTCTATTGGGCTTTGTTTTTATGGAATCCGTCGTGGGCGAGACCTGGCCGGTGGGTGCCGAACACAGGGACCCCAGCAGTCCCTGCCACCCAGCTTAAAAGATGCCAAAAGGGTGAAAAATCTGGCTGGAATGCATACATGAAGCCTTGGTCACCGCGTGGTGCAATCTTGCTGTGCTCAGATGTTCCCTAACAGATAGAACACTAGCAAGAAACATTCCTTTGTACCGTACAATCAGGACATAAAATGTGGGGAGGACCATTCTTCCAGAGAAGGAATTCCGTTGTGGGATGCTGTGGTGTAAAAAGCGAGTGCAGGAAAGGTGACTGTAATTGAAATTGGTTGTGTAGAAAAGGATCGGTGCCACAAGGAGGAATCTAGAGTCAACACAGGGGGTTTGCTAACCCTCTGCAAATTCTACTTTGTTGACTCTGTTACTTAACTTTACTTCTAAGTTATTCGGTAGAAACAAATCTCTTCATGCTCGTGCATTTGCTCTGCTCTCATACGGAATATGTATCTTTAAAATTGCAGATTAACATTATGTTAAAATTCATTATTATAATGTGCACAGGGAAATTATACTAATATAAACATTTATGGTAGAGTGTAATTGTTGGAATTTCAGCAAGCAGTCCCAGTTCAGTACCCAACCTGTAACATGAAACACTTCTCTGGTCACAGCTCTTTCTTGCTTATGGGACCAATAAATGAATTCGCATTTGCAAGTTAGATAAATCCTTTGAATGTATTATTGATGCAAACAAATGAGGATTGGGGCTCTAGACAATACCTAATGAAGCTGACTCGACACAGGCTGCTCCCGCTGAAGGGTGCCAGGTTTCGGTGCGGGAAGACGGATGCCTGTTTCATCCCATAATTATCCCGTGGCTTATGCTCGCTTTATACGTTCCTTGGCTAGGCACAAAGCTAGGGGCACCACGGTAAGTAATTAATTACTGGGGATCCACTGGCAGCTATTAAAGAAAGCTCATGCTCAGTTGATAGTTTGTGACTGTGTCTGCGCTTTGATCTCCTTCTGGACTCAGGGTGTTGACTCTCCCAATTATTTTTTCTGGTAAATATTGCTAATCAGAAGATCTTTTAGAAGAGGTTTGTACCTTTTCTGAAGATGGTTGCTTTTTTTCAGCTGCAGGCTCCAACTGGTGCTAAATAAACTTAGTTGAAAAGGCCTAGTCTATACATCTAAATTACAATCTAACAACATTCTAACATCTAATTACAATCTATACAATCTAAATAAGGTGCACAGCATTGGAGTAAACGCCAGCTGAAAGGCTGCAGCAGTGGGCAGTGGAAAGAACCTTCAACCTGCTGGAGAACTGAGCATTTCCCTTCCCTGACAAGAGAACCACTGGAGAACAAAAGGTTACTCTCCTCCTATGCCATTAAGGAAGGCATTCCCAGCTTCAGGACTTAATCCAGAAAACAAACCAGGTGCTTCCTGCTATAGGGTGGGGTGAAGCTGCTGTATGTGCTTCAAAACTGCATCGGCGGGGTACAAGAGCCAACAATTTCCACATCGAAAATGAGTATTTGTGACACTGTAAAATGGATGCAGCCTGAGTTAATAGGATCCTGTTTTCTCTCCTGGCGTTTCTGGTCGGGGCTGAGTTCTGCAGGCTCATCCACCTGTGGGATGCTGCGGGATGCGGGTGCAGCGTCCCCGGCACCGGGATGTGGGCAGGGGCTCAGAACCTCCCTGGGAATGGGTCACTTCATCTCCTTTTCCCTCGGATCTCGGGCTGCAGAAGATCCTAGTTGCTTCCTGCATTGTCCAGGCACAGTTGGTCACTCTGAGCCGGGGCACAGGGGTGGCAGCAGCCTGTTTGAGGGGGGTATGAGCCTGGTGTGTAGCGAGAGCCCGGCGGGCACTGTGGAACTTCATTTCAGCGGAGAGGAGACAAGTGCGGTGCTGTGGAGATCTGCTGAAGCAGAGAGGCCAGACAGCCACCCCGAGCACCTTCCAGGGAAGGTTTGTTTTTCCTCCTCAGGAGGGCAAGCCCAATTCCGGATGGGGCTTCTCTGTTCTAACATGATTTAGAAACCAGACTCCTTGCCTGCCAGGGCAGATCTCTTTAAGATACAGGGGGAAAATTTGTGCATGCACCTTTTTGACTCTTCCTAACTATCCTTTTTCAGCACCGTAATTCAGGTGTCTCAGAGAGATGACATCCCAAATAGCATCGGTGGGCCACAACAGTGGTGCTTCTAATTACAGGGTATGCTGCCTGAAGGTTCGTTAACCACAGAAGGACAGCGGCGTGATAGGGCAGGGAGGGGGAGAGAAGGGTTAATGAGACCCCAAATGCGCCTCTGCATTCACTGACTCCTCTGGCACAACGTGGCAGATGACGCTGGTTGTTCTGGTGTTCCTCTGAATTTGAGGCTACGCTGCTGGAAGTGGTACATTTTAGAAAAATGGGTAACTCTGGGGAGCCACAACCCTCTGGACCTGTTGGCAAGAAGGTTTCCCATGGAAATAAATGCAGCACAGGAGTCAGGCAACTATTGGAGTGACCTCTAGAAATGCCACCAGGGAAGACGAGTTAAGTGGGGCTGAGCTGGCCTCTTGTGTCCTGGGGCCAGGAGAGAAAACTACAGTTGCTTTGAACACCTCGATCTAGAAGTGGCAGCTGGAGTTTGCTTGTTTCTCAGCTTTAATTCTCACTGGCAGCAACTTGAATTCGTGGACCTAATTGCTGGTTCTCTCTTCTGTGCAGGTGGCAACCAGCCAGCCGGTTGGCAATGAGTAATGCGTTGGGTTAAAGGCTTCAGAGGGATAGTTACCTGGTCAGAGAGGTCACAGAAACTATTGTCGAGGCCTAAGCACCAAACAGAGCTATAGCAACTTGATTAATTGGCTAAATTAGAGAGGCTTTGACCTACATCACAGAAGTTTAATGAATTAGTTGATTAGTTACAGAAAGTTGTTTCACCACAGCAAAGCAGGGAAGGTCGTTGGTCTCCAGAAAATGACCTGGAAACTGCCAGAATGTTGCTTTGGAGCAAACTGTTTTCCTCACTCTGGTGGAGTGAATAAGGTTTCCAGACCCTGTGCAAAGCACGACAGAAAGGGGCGTATTAAAACTGCAAATCCTGCAGTGCCCAGGACCTGGCATTACTTTCCAGCATCCCAACGCTGGTCAGACTGGCTTGCTTGCTCATGGCTTGTGCACTCCCATTTTCCACCCTTTTTGCCTTGTTTTTAGCTCTTCGTTTGCTGTGTTGGTGTCTTTGGAGAACTTGCCGCCCTCCCTCCTGGTTTGGTACCAATATTCCCCGCAGAACGATGCTGCGGATCCGCTTTTGGATTGGCACACTGCAGGGTGGTGGTAACAGTTTGAGGTTAATCATGCTTATGATATAACAGTTTCATGTGGGGATGCTAAAGTGCAATAGTGTGAGTCTGGGCTGCTGCCTGTGTTCATCATTTTGGGGAAAACACAGATAAAATTGGGTACAGAACGTCTGCTGCAAATTCAAGGCAGGTTGCTTCCCGGTGATGTGCGGGCAGGAGACAGGATGGGCACGGAGCAGGAGGACGCTCCTGTTTTGGGCTGCTCTGCCCCAAAATGTGAGGGTTCCCCGTGCCTCAACCGGCTCCCGGCAGAGCTGCCGGTGACACCATGTGCTCCTCAGGGCGTGGGAATGGGGCTGCTCTGTCACTCCCTCGCCTTTCTGGCCAATTCCAGACCGTTTCTGGGATGCGGAGGGACCCTTCGCGTAGCTGTCAAATGCTTTGGGACGGCCCAAGAGCAGGAAGATGTTTTCCCTCCCCTTCAACTCACCCAAGTTCAGTTCATCATCAGGTGCTGAATAAAAAGGGGCTGCTCAGATTAGCATTTTGCAGCTTGCTCATTACAAGTCGTTGCACTTTTAAAATGAGTTTCCATTTACATTTTTTGCCAACAGGCAGCTGTGAAAAAGCCCTTGGACTAAACTCTCTCCTTAGGGGGTAAAGCAACCTCCAGTATATTTTAATGGATTCTTGTCAAATTACTGATCAGAATAAATCCAAGTGCTCTTGGAGACTGAATGTTTCTTGTTAAACTCTCCAAAAAAAGAATAGGATTGATTTGGAAATGTCACTTGTGATTTAAAAGCTTAAAGGTGAGAACATCGGGATATAATTAGCAGCAGCTGATTTTTCTTTTATTTATTTCTTGTTGTCATGTGTGAAAACGTGATGCCCTCAAGTGACTTTCCCGGGCAGCCTGAGCTGGTGGCCAGCGAAGGTGGTACCTGGAAGTGCAGAGCTGGCTCTGAGCTCTCGGTTGCCTCCTGTGGACCAGGAAAACCAAGTGATTTCCAGTGATTGAAATGTGAGGTGTCCACCTCACATTGCCGCCTTCTGTGCTGCTTTTTGATGAAGTAGTGTAAGTATTAAAGTTATCACACATTGCAGGTGATCTTTCACAAGGAAAGAGACAAGTCCCTGCAACACTGTACTGATTTCCAATATTGGGAAAAACTAGTGTCACGATACCACTGTCACTTCCACCCCGAGCCGAGAGGGCAGAGGTTTCCAAAAGGAGGGGAGGGAAGTGTCTTTGCCGGGGGGACGCGGAGAGGGAGGGACCTGTGTTCTGTCCCCTCTGTGATGGAGACGAGCAGACGTTTGACCGACGGGAGGAGAGAGGGTCCCTTTGCCCAGCTGGTTCCTGGCACCAGGAGGTGACGCTCACTTGGGAGCTTTTCTGTGTGTGGCCGCATCCTCTCTCTTGGTTCTGCTTCCTTGGTCGTGTGTCGAGCATTGACCTTCTGCCTTCACGGGCTCTTTCTGCGCTGGGGAGAGCACACACGGACAATTTCTTGCTATATTTACATTTGCAAATGTAATTGATACTTTCTGAAATTAGATGTGCTACAGTAAAAAGTCCAGAGTTGTCACCCTGACTTGAAGAGACTTTTTAGAGGGATCTTCTGCCATTAGAAGGCAATCTTGCAGCAATTAATCGTACAATTACATTTCAGGTGAACAGCATACATCGGTTTAGAGATTAATTCTTCTGGAAATATGATCTTTCATCGCTCTAGATATTACGTTTGAAATAAACTCCTTTATTTCTCAAAAATAGAATGTGAGCCTATAAATAGAAGTCATATTGTGAATTCAGAATTTAACTGCAATCACTGATATAAAGTATTCAAGATACAGTCTTTGAAAAAGTCTGAGTGTGATAATCCCACAGCGTTAGAATTATATTGTGCCGCCAAAGGTGTGAAAAGGCCTGGTCTCTCTTTTTTTCAATTTCAGTAAGTGCTACCATTGATCAGCATTACCCGGTCCATTCTCCATCCTCGCTGTGCCCTGATGATGCGCATTTCTTCGGCTCGTATTATCTTTGTTGAATTTGAATAAGATTCAATTTCCTGACATCTAGGGCACTTTGTACTTTGCAAATTGTTATCCCTGGTTACAAAAGAGGACACGTTCATTCTGCCCCCCTGGAACTGTGGGCAAAGAGCCCCGCTGTGGGTGCAGCCCTCTTTGGGGTACGGCAGACGGGGCGCGTGGGCTCTGCCGGCACCGGGCATGCGCCCAGCTGTACCCACCCCAGCTTAACCAGTGTTGCCCTGTCTGGGTTTACTGGAGGGGGCAGGCAAGGGAGATGTGCCAGGGCCTGGATTCGGGGGTCTGGAGGGCTCTGCGGAGGGCAGAGGGGGCGATGCCCAGCACATCTGAGGTTTAGCTTGGGGTGGTCTGAGAAACACCCGCTCTGAGAAATCCATCAACGCCGAGGAGAAGAGCGAAACCTTTCTGGTGTCTGGAGTAGGAGGTCACAGGCTCCCTACACTTCACCTCGGTGATTTCACCTGGATTTCCCTTTCCGTTGTGACACTGTGAGTGTGTGTGAATCCCGCGCTAACTGCGTACGGAAGCAGAGGTCTAGGGAGAATTGGGTGCTGTGCCCGGAGCGGGAGGGAGAAACCCCCTTCTTTGCTGCTGCTGCCAGAGCAAGCAAACCCCGTTCCCAGGAATACGGGGATCCATCGCACTGCGGCTGCCTGTGTTCTCCAGAAGAGATGAAACACTGGGCAGGAGAACTGTGTGTGAACAGCGGGTCCCTGCCCAGAGCTGACGCTGGGTTGCTCCCAATGGCGCTGCCTCCGCGCCGTGGCTGGAACCAGCCGTCCCTCCCACGGGGCTGGAGAACCGGCCTGTCTCCTGGAGGTGCCTCTTCATCCGGCGTCAGCGCGGCGAGGCCAGGCACAGAGGGTGATGAGGGGGTGGCCCCGGGGCTTGATTCAGGGGGACATGAGGGGGGACAAGCTCCTGCTCGCTGGAGCCATGGGCCTTTGGCGTCAGCCCTTCGGGGAACGCACGTCTTCCACTGCCAAACTGGAGTCATTCCTCAAAACCACATCCCAGTTTGATTATTTTTTTTTATAAGGGAAAACCCCATTTTTGAAACAAGCAAGAACGACTGTGAACAACAGGGGGAGAAGGTTGATGTTTCTCTGATGGGAGCGATGCAGCGCATGGGTAGTGCAGGGCTCGCAGCACCCGCGGGGGCAGACAGCAATATTGATGCCTTTTACATCTGCCGAGGCAATGGCTGGAAAAATCCTTCCATGAGTCCTTGCTTGTTGGCAGGGTGAGGAGGATTTTCGGAGCAGGAGGGTGCCGTGGTCGGCAGCGTGCCCGACCCGTGCGGGTGCTGCCATCGCCGGGCAGGAGCTCTGCGCCTCGACAGCCTCTGGCCCTCGGTGTTGGCTTTGCAGTGCCGAGGACAAAGAGGAGGACGGTGTAACCCTGCACGATGACAGGGCTCCTTCACCCGCCCTTGTGGATAGCCCTGCGTCCCCCGTCCCTGCTGCACACCAGCCAAGGATGTGTCCCTGGGGTAACCGCCTGCTCCTCCCGTTCCGTGGCCCAGCAGAGCCTCTGGTGATCCGCAGTGATCCGCTCGGTTCTGGTACGGCAGGGCTTGCATCCTCCATCCTGTAGCACATTATCCTGCTGTCTGCTTCCCGGGCCCGGTGGCATCGCGTGCAGGCTCTGGAAGTGTCCTTGCAGAGTCCTTCATCCCTCAGTGTTTTTCTGGTGCTGCTCCGGTGACATAATGAGCCTTTGTCAGGGAGTAAATGAGTTTAGAGGAGGAATGACCCGACCCAGCGCTTTGCGAGGGATTATCGGTGAGTGATGCTGCGGGGAGGGAGCGGGAGGAGCCGCAGGCGCCCGGCGGAGCTGGCGTCTCCGCAGCCATAACGCCCCGGGCTGCCCTTCGCTGTGACGGCCAGGAGCAGCCGGGGCACAGAGGGTGGGAAGCAGGGAATTACTGCAGTCCCTTCCTTGCTAAATACAGGGTGAAGTGATTAGCAGGGAGAGGCGTCTTCAGTTTCCCTGGACAAAAGCCAGGCTTTTCTGTGTCCCAGGTGCTGGCATCTGGTTTCCCTTTGGTGTCTTTGCAGCCACCAAGTCCTTAGTCTCAGGAAAGAGGCTGCAGGGATGACATCGAGGAGATGGACAGGGTCTGCCTCTGCCGACGCTGCAGAGGATGGAAGCTCTCGGTGCTTGCCTGCTTAGTTTCTGCCGCCTTAGCCATTTTTAAGAGAGAAATCTACATTAGGCAACCATTACTCAGCATATTTTATGGTATTTTGCCCTGGTTTGAGTGTGTAAAGTTACTAAGCTGTTTAATTCGGCACTTTTCCTGTGTAGTTGGATGGCATAACTCAGTTTGAGATCAGCTTCTGTAGCAGCAGAGTGGAAAAGGCGCCTCAGTTTGGGGGAAGCCCATCTTTGATTGCTGCCCATGGAACTGGGGTGCCCTGTCCCTCTTCCCTGGAGTGCCCTCCCGCTCCGTCGTGTCCTGCTGCCGCGAGCCTGAGCCTTGGCCTTTCTCCACCCTCCTTCAATACCTACCATTCCTGTAGGCACCTCAGGAAGGGCTTAGGGTTTGTTGGTTGTTTATTCCTCTGGTCTGTTCCCGGCTGGTTCATTGGCTCTAACTTCTGTATTTATTTTTCCCATTTTCCCAATGAACGACTGGCGTAGCCACAGTGACAGCCAGCGGGTGGTAGCCTCACCTCCAGGTCTGGATGGATGTGACTGTGTTGTATGTACCATGTTGTGCCAATACGGTATTTAGCAGGAAGGAAAGGATTTCTTACACACCCAGCTCTGTGTTCTCACAAATGTGTCCAGCCCCCAGGGTGAGGGCACAAATGCCTACAAAAGTATGTGTCCTGCTCCAGCTGATCCGCAGCGGCTCCCAGAGCCGACGCTCCCGGCTGGGAAGGCGTCGCTGACACGCTGCTTCCTGGGCTGTGCGGAGGCGACCCCGTCTTGAGCATCAGCAAAACTCCTCCTATTTGCAGCCCAGAGTTCGAGATTACAGCAAAAGCCCTTTGTTGTGCTGCTCAAAGCAGAAAATCATTTCTGTGAGTTCCTGCAAGACACCGTGGGAAAGCTGCTGCCTTTGGCGTGGGATTCCCAGCGAGGAGGGGGCTGTGGTCTGATGAAGCGGGAGGGTCGGGGTGATGCCTGAGCCCCATCTCACAGCAGCAGCCCGTCTCCGGGTCCCCTGGGCAGGGTGACAACGGTGCTGCTTTGGGAAGGGTCTTCCTAAGGCGTCCCCTGCCCTGCCGGAGGCTCCCGCTGCAGCATCTCCTCCCTCGCAGAGTCTCAGTGTTTGAAGAGTGAGCGTGAGGCTGCCCTGATTAAAATTTAATGAGGCTTGGTATTATTGAGGGCCCTTTAGTGTCAGTTCTGCACTCCTCAGCAAATAAATACATCAGCCAGAGGTGTGGGGGCGAGCCCCATCTCGGGGTCAGCTTCTGCTGGAGGTGACGGGTGGGAGAGCGGCGCAGGGAAGGGGGGGAGCCGGCGGCTGTTCCTTTTCTCTCCAGCAGCTGCTGGAGCAGGGGTTCCCTTTTATTTGTTATTTGCATACTTTAGCCATTGGAATTGAATTTGTGCCCATTAAAACTAAATTAGTGCTGCCTGGAATTTTAAATAGGCTCTGGCAGAGCAGCCCATTAACTCTATCGGAGCGGTTTCTGCAGTTCCCTCCTCTACAGGCACACAATGCACACTGGAAACCTCTGCAAAATGTTGATTATTTGCACATTTCTGAGGATAATTGGAGTGCCAATATTAGAGACAATGTATTACAGTTTTGAAAGCCACCAGCATGGCTCAGAGCTGGGTTTGACCTCCTCTGCTTCAAAAAAGGGATGGTGTAGAAGTCTCACCAAATCTGTTTGCAATTCCTTGGGTTCAATACCATATTAATGCCATGACCTCCAGGTCCCCATGCCCCCTGTCCCTTGCATGAGGCCATGGCTCTGCCCTGGCGAGGCCATCGCCACCTTCCAGAGAGTCCCTGCTCCGTCCCTGGCAGGTCTCCTGCCACCTCCTGGCCCCATCCTCTCTCTCCTCTCCCCTCAACAGCCTTTCTGCTTTTGGGGCCCCCGTTGATGCTGTGCCCGGGATGTTGGCTGCTCTGCCCCCGGGTTTGCAGCCCTGTGGGCTGGGACCCCAGGAGCAGCCCTGACCCCTTGCCACCTGAAGGGATGCTCTGTGCCTTCCTCCCATCCCTCATCCCCCTCCCAGGCTTGGGAGCCCCTCGCTGGGTCATTCACAGCCCATTCCTGGAAAGACTTCAGGACTCAGGTGGCCTTGCCAGGTCTGGCAGCACGACTTGCCCAGCAGCTCTGGGAGTAAATGGACACTACGTGTTGGACTTGCTACTAAAATAATCTCTTTTGTTCAATAGTCTTTAATGAGAAAAGAGAAAATATACCTGAGCAAAATGGTGCGTGTTGTTTACAAAGAGTGGAATTTAATTTAAAGCTTATTCTTTGCAGAAAAAAAACCCATGTTCAATCAGCCAGAGATACTACAGCAGAGTTTATGAGACAAGGTTTGGCTGCCTGTTCCTGGGACCAGCCAGGATCCTCAAATTCTGTTGGATTATGTATTGGATATCTTTCATGATTATGAAATAAGTGAATGGAGCATCACACTAGTGTTATTCCAATGTTACGCACTTCTCAGCAGTCCCTGCTCCAGACATTTCCCAGGCACGCGTCCATCGGGCCCTTGTGTTGGCTTTATTCTGCTTGGCTGCGCGCGTGTCTGTGCATCGTAAAACAACCCAGAACTTTCTCGCTCGAGCCCGGAGAAGTGGGTCAGCACTATACAGAGACAGACATCCTTTTTAATTTTTTTCCCTTCTGGAGCCAAGTCTGTTCCTGGAATGTCCACAAATGCTCAGTGGTTTTCCCGGCCGAGGGGGGTCACACCAATGCGGGGCGCGTTGTCCCCAAGCACAATCGGGGTGGTGCCTGTCCCCCGCGGCCCCTGCAACTCCTCCGTCCTGGGCAGGGGCTGCAGAGGGGCCTGCCCATGTGTCACCTCGGGTGACACGTCTCCATCTTCTGCTCCTTCCTCATTTAATAACACAAAATGCACTATATCAATCTACAGCCAATAATTTTGGCTCCTTTTCTTCTGCAAAGCCACAGCTCGCCCTGCCCTGGTGCCTCGTGCCGGGAGGGGACGGGCTGGGAATCGTGGCTCGGAGCAGCGCAAAGCAAAATTTCTTCTAGAATTTGATATAAAGTGGCCAACATGACTCCCGTGTAATTGCTTTGAATCCAATTAATGCTGCCTGAGTAGATGTTAGGAATTATAAAGAGGAATACGAGTCTGAGCTTGTCACCTAAACTATGATAATATTCCTTCAAAGGAGGCACATTTGCAAACATTATTAATTACCTGGGGAACAGCTCAGGGTTTAAACTGAATTAGAGGGGGAATGTGTTTTTGTGATTTCGGGTTTGATTGAGAGCGGGAGAGATTACGGTATTCTCAAACAATGGAGCATGTCTTTGTTACAGACCTGGCAGCAAAATACAGGGAGTTTGTCTGCACGGAGTCCCCCGCCCCCTAAAACCAATTTACCAGCAAGGATATTATGCCAGGAACTACCTGGGGCCAAAAGAGCTTTTAAAAGCGTTTATCACAGGCTCCTCTAATCAGAAGAACCCAGGAGTGCGTAGCTAAAATTTGGCTTTTTTGTTTTCCCTGAAGCGTTGTTTGGCTGCAGGGTGCCTGGGAGCTCTTCTGGGTTTGGGTGCTCTCGGGGTGGGCTGTGGGTACCCTTCTGGGGTCCTGCAAAACATAAAACCCAAAAGCCCTCAAATGGAAGTGGAGGTGCCCAACTGGTTTCCCAGGCATGAGGTCAGACGGGCTCGTGGCTCGCCTGGGGCCAGCAAACCTTGACGTGGGGCCAGCAAACCTTGACGTGGGGCTGGCAATGAAAACCAAAGGACATGGTGAGCTGGCTGCAGCAGAGGCTGCAGGGGAATCGTACCAGACGGGTGCAAGAGCAGGAGTGCCTAGACCTTGTTAGCCAGGGAAATACCCAGGGTAGCTCTCTTTTTCTTTTTTAATCTCTTCTTTCCTGCCCTCGGTATAAAGAAATCATCAGCTTGCCCTAAATGACCCCATCCGAAGCGAAACCAGCCCGGCAGATCTCACCTCCATCAGAGGTTTGCTTGTCTGAGAAAGCACCTGGAGCTGGTTTCAGCCCCCACTTTCACCACCATCACTGCACCTGAATGGATTTAGAGCATTCAAGAGCTCTAATCACTGCAATATAGAGTGTAGCTGTGTGAGCCCCTGGTGAGCCCCGGCCGGTCTGGTGCTCGGGCAGCCCTGGGGGGGATGTGATGTCCTTTGTCCAGACCTGCGTGTCCGCAGAGCCTCTGTGTTGCTATTGAGATGACTTTTCCTACAAACCACAGAAACTTGGTGCTTCCTTAATTGCAATGTGCAAGCTGCACTTGAAAATGCTCTCAGAAGGTATTTGCTGCTCAGCTTAAGCTGTGAGCTGAGGATTTTGGGGAGTTTTGCATAGAAATAGAGTCTTCCTTCAGCCCTCGAGTTGCTGCTGTCACCAGAAGGTAAGTCTTATTTTAATTTTACAGCGGTAAAAACCCCAGTGCTGTTGGTAGTCCCGCAGTCACGTCCCCTCAATTGCCAAGCAACTGTGGCCCCTTCGCTCCCGCGGAGCAAACTGAAACATTGATTTATCTATTTGTTTTGCAACCAACACCAGGGCTTCATCGCGCCGTTCCCCAGGGACACGTTCCCACGTGCTCGGGTTGGAAATTAACTCCTCTGACTGAAAAGTGCGCATGGCTGTGTTTTTAGTTTTGAAGAAAAGTCTGGAGGCGTAAGGCTTGGTTCACTGCGTGTTTGCACGAGGCCAGGGGCTGTTTTGGGAGGAAAACTTGGAGTTTCCCTTCCCTGGGCTGCTGGATGCGGCTTTCACATCCCGGTCTGGTCCAGGGTGGGTTTGAGCCTCGTACGGTGTCTGTAGGTCTGTGATGTTTGCTGCTCGTGGTCGGCCGAGAGCAGAACTCGGCACAGCCCAGGCAGGAATCCGCGATGCCCGTGGCGGGAGGGAGCAGCGCGTCCCGGGGCAGGGGAGCAGGCGGGCGCCGGAGCGGGGCCGGGATCTGTTCGAGAAGTGCCAGACTTTGTGCACCGTCACTGGGAATGTTTTACAGAGATTGTCTGCCCACACAAATATGCGAATTTGCATGTCATGTAGGCGAAACACGGCGGTGTTGGCTTTACAGAAGGGCCCAGAAGCCGGGCGGCAGCGGGCTGTGTCCCCCCGGGCTCTGCTCGCCCCGAGCCCGGGTCGGGGAGTCAGGGCTGGTTTTCGGGGACCAGTGAGTGTGGTCTGGGCCAGAACAACTGCTCTGTGCCTGCGCTCAGTCCGGGGTTTGTCTCGCGGCGTGTTGGAGGAGTGAAGGTCTGGGAGTTGGACTGTGCTTTGCTGCGGGGGGGACCACCAAAGGGCCCTAAACAGGACCTGTTTAACCCCTGGTGAGCCAAGAGGCCACTGGTAGCGCTCGTAGGCGTCCCCTGACCATAGCAGGGGCGTCTACTTAAACTTTGTTAAAGGACTGGGAAAAGGGAAACATGCGCATGCAAAATTAGATGATCTGTTCCCTTGTGTTGAGTGTTAAAATATATAATAATGCAATATAATGCTTAATTACATGCGTGAATATTTTGTTACATGGTTGGGTGTGTTCCCATATGGAGCATAAGTAAGGTTTGACTGTGGGACTTCTGGGTTCTCTTGAGCTAAAGAAATACCTGATGGCGAGCTGGGCTGCTGCTCTCCACGTGGACCGGAGCCTCTGGGCTGTTACGGCACGCGTTTCACGCGCGTACAAGGTTTGTGAGAGGGGAGCTGAGGGCTTCTCAACGAGGTGGTTGAACTGGTGTGGGTCAGGCTGTCCTGCCCCGGAGCCCCACTGCCGGTGCTGGGACCTGCCTCTCATGGGCGTTTCATCACGGATGGTTCTTTACTACCCCCCACGACGTGCACCCACCCCTGCGCCTCTTCTGCTGGGGTGTGCTGGATTTCATGGCAGATAGGGCACTTGTGGCCAGCTTTTATTCCCTTCGTGCAAATCTCACGTGAGATCTCCTGTGCCCACGATTCCCTCTTCTCTTGTACCACCCTCTCATGATCCAGATGGTCTCAACGTGGGGATCTGCTACCCCATCACTGCTCGCTCTTGATGTGAACTCTTTGGGTCAGTTTCTCCCCAGAATCTGGGTGATGCTTTTCTTGGTGGCTGATGTTTCCATAAGCAAACAGAAAATAGATTACAGCAAGTCTATAATCAAGCAGATTTAGCTTGATGAGCTCAAGCAAACTGTACAGGTTGTGGCAGCTGCAGTATAACCCTTCTCAAAGGAACCAAAAGCAGAGGCTGTCTCACAGCTGCTCCAAATGTCATCTTATTGCACAAAGATATTTTTAATTGGCATCTGGACTCAGATCTTAGCTCCAAAAATACTTGTGGCAAACCAATTTAAGGATTTTTTTTTTCGCTTTTTCCCCAGAAGCACAATAGCTAAGCTCTTCCCTGCATCTGTGGTGTTTGAGCCACCTCTTGCAGTGAGACTGCTCAGTCCAGAGACCACTCCAGGGGATCTTGGGAGAGGACTGGAAGAGAAAAATGCAGAAAGGTTCTGCTTAAGGATGGATGTGGGACATCTGTGGTCATTCTGTGTGCTGTTGGGGGTTAGGTCTGCACCTAAACTTGTCCATTTTGCTCCTAAAATTCCTGGACCTCCTGAGAGCCTGTGAAGGCACATCAGGTTGAGTTTGGCGTAACAAATTAACAGATGAACAGGCTATCGATTTGATTGTCTAGAACTTGCCCCATGTCAATGAACACAAAGTGTGTTTGCTTCTTAAGCCTAAACCATGTTCACAATTATTTTTCAAAGCACTTTCAGGAAAGTAATAATCTTTAAATTTTGTGCAAGTGCTGCTCACCCTGAGATTTCCTTTTGGACTAGTTGTGCATTCCAGCTCCCCGTTCCTCACATGCAAAATGCATTATTAAAATGCACTTAAGCAAAACGGAGCAAATGGCTTCTCTTCTCAGATGGAGCAGAGCTGGCTGCCTCCACTGGTACCAACGACAGTCCGCTGCTGAAAGAAGAGAAATGATGAAGTATGAGGTTATTTAAGGCTCAGTCTGCCTTGGCGGAATGTGCTTAAAATGAAGATGTTGCTGATGAATAGAAGAAGAAAAAAGGGAAGAGCAGAAGGCCCTGGGCCAAGGGTACTTGGCAACGTGGAGATGTTATTTGGTATTATTTTAGCCAGTGACTAAAAGGTGTCTGGCACCTCATTCAAAAGTTTCAGGGTCAGAGAGGCATCCAGCAATGCTGGCAGAGAGTTACAGGTCACCATTTTGCTGTATTCAGTCTAAACATACAGGAAATCACTACTCAGGATTATATAAATAAAATTAGGGCCGTTCTCTGGGTTTGCTGTCAGTCTTGTCATAACAAGAGAGTGTTTTTGCAAAAACATTGCTGTCTTAGGGCTCCTCCCCGCATTCAGCCAGCAATGGTAAGGGATTTCCTAGGGCTTCAACAAGGCTTCAGCAGTGTCTGCGAACAGCCTTGTGCCCTGTAGGAAAGATGAGATTGCTTTTCTTCTCTTCCTTGCCCGACACGCCATCAAATAACTATAAAGAAACTTAACTTCTTCCATAATGGAAATTAATAACCCATGTTCTATTTGATGTTATGTCCTGTTAGTAAATGAGCATTACACGTGCTGTGTATCCCAGGGCAGCTCTTACGTGCTGACAAACAGTGACGTGTTCCTGTTTGTTCCCTGTCCTGTGGGATGCTGCGGGGACGCTGCGGAGCTGCTGGAGGTGCACTGGTCCCGTGGTGCTTTGGTGGCAGCACCGGGGTCTCTGAGGTGAGGGACATCCCTGCGCGACACAGAGCTGGAGGATGCAAAAAAACCTGCCTTCCCCAAAAAAAGGAACACAGCAGAGAGACAGGGTTTCCTGCACTTGGAGTCAGTTGTCTGTTTTAATTCCAGCTGAGAAACCAGGGCAAGGAATATACATCTACACCGTACAGACACTTTCTAAATTGCCACAATCAAGCTTAAATTCTTTTTATTCTTCACTGTAAACCTGTCCTAAAGTAGGTTAGTGGATCAGAGCAGATCTGCTCTATATTATTTATAGGTTATTTCCTTTTGGTTCTTGCTGCTTGGCTGGATCCTGCTAAAAAGGACTCCATGTTCCAGCCTTTCTCTTTGCTGCAGCTTTAAAACTTTCTATTTTTGTCTGTAGGAATCCCATCTCCCCAGCTCCCTTCTCTGCTAAAATCATCGCGCTGGCGATGCTGAAAGTCTTTCATCACACACCACGCCAAGATCTGGGTAAATGGAGAACGCTGTGCCATTTCCTCAGCGGGCGAGCCTGGGCAGCACCATCGCGGGGGCTCGCCGCCTGCTCCCGGGGCCAGCATCCTTCAGGGGACGGCTCTGGGGAAAGCTGCTTTCCTCCACCAAAGGATGCTTTGGCCGGGATACTGCTGCACAAGCACAGCGTTACCCCTTTGAGCCAGAGAAGTGTTCAAGAGCATTCACAGCAAAAGCAACACTCGCCTTTGGCTCCAAGGACGTTTGAATTCAGGCTCCAGCAGCCCCACACGGGGCAGGATCTTCATCGTTTTCGAGGAGCCCTCGTAATTTTAACCACTGTCAGGTGAAGAGACTCTGCGCAGCAGCCAAATGTGATAGGCAGGGTAGGGCTGCATAATTTATGGAAGTGCATTTCTTTTTGATGAGATTTTAAGCCTAAAAGCTCTGGGAAGGGTGTGCTATTTTTTTATTGCATCTCTGAACTCAAATTATGTCAGAATCCATGGGCACAGTCTGTGCTTGTGGGAAAAAAAAAAAAATTAAGAAAAAGAAGTGCAGGCTTAGACGGCTCTGGCTGCGTGAGTGCTCCTGGTCCAGCTCAGTGCAAAGTAAAACAGCTCCTTGCAAATCTCTGCCAAGAGCTCCCAAGGATTAGCCCCTTAGCATCCCGATGGAGCATGGGCTTTAGCAGCGTGCCAGGGATTATACACACATCCCGGCAGCGAGCGCTGCTCCTGCTCCGCCACAGGACACCCGGGAGACGTTTTGTTCCCAGGTGCTCTCTGCTGTATCCAGAATTACAAGGTCCAGCTGTGTGTCCTTTTAAATGACTTGGCTTGGATTACCCTCGTGTGCAGTATCTCTCAGTCCCAGGCCCCTTCTCTGTGTATTGCATGGTCTGGCCAGGGCTCGGCTCGGCGCTGGTCGGGGAGACCTGCCTGAAGCAGGGACCAGCACCGTCCTCCATCATCCTCGCTGCCATGGCTCCTACAGCAGCCAGAGACGCTCCTCACGCGTCAATTCCCAGCCACACCGTAACCTCCAAAAGGATGGAAATTGGGGGTTGCTGTCTGCTCTTCTGCACGCTGATGGTCATTGTGTGAAACGTGCGTGGACAGTCATTGCTCCCAGTAAATACCAGCACATCAGCCCAACAAATTCTGGTTTCCACTGCAAAGACAGGTTCCCGGTGTTCGGAGGGCTGGAGGCAGGCTGCTTTTGGTACAAGGGTTCCCTTATGGAGCAGATTATTCTGAGTAAATTATTGCAGGCAGTACTGTTTGGGGTCGGAGAGACTGATATCACCAGCTGTACTAATGTTTAAAGATTTGGGAGACATATTGATATTTTCCTGGAGATAAACCGCTACAAATCGGGAAAATGTTATAAAACTGAGGCCCAAGTTCCTGTTCCCTTATCTCTGTGTGAGTGTTATCAAGAGTTTAAAATATGCGTGTGATAAAGCACTTGATGGAGCAGCTGCAGTGAGGATGTGTCCTGGGAAATACCTCCATCCTCCTCGGGGACAGATGGCCCAGGGAGCTGTGCCACCAGCATGGGAAACTGCTGCTTTTGGTCACATCGTGTTGGGGCACGGGATGCTCTGGATCCTGGGCAATCAAGAATCAAGACCTTTTATAATGTACATTTTTAATAGTGGTGCCTGTTACTCTGAGCAGTAGTTGGAGGGAGGATAAGGACTATTCGATGGCTTTTGGTTATCAAGCAGGGGGGTAATACTTAATGCTTAACAAAAAGCCTAAATCTGGCCTATGAAAAGGAATGAGTT
>KZ508882.1:5224-17850 GCA_002844005.1 Limosa lapponica baueri | reverse complement strand
GTATGGTCTTTTAGTAGCATTTTAAAAATTAAAATCGTAAAGATTTCTAAAGATAACAAAAGAGGGAAGGTAGCTTGGGGAAGGAGTGAGGGTAGACTTCCAGACACTCTCCTGGGCATTGCTGTAGACACCAGTGTGATGTTGAGCGTGTTCCTCTAAGCAGGCATGTCCATCCCACATAAGGGCACAATGAGAATTATCTTTTCCAAGTGGGAGACTTTGATGAGGCAGAGGAGGATATTGTCTCTGAGTATGTATTTTTAAGTGCCTGCAACAGTGCAAACAAAAGCCTAGAGGCTATTAGCCCTTCTTTAATATACAATTACTTCTTCTATAGCAGAATGAAAAATGTTGCAAAACTGAAACAATGGTGTACAGTGGCAAGTTTAGATGTTTTTAAATTGTTTTTCTTCTGCAAATAATTTAAAAATTCTGAGATATATCTACTCCGAGGTGTAAGTTTATTCAAAACTCATTTTTAGGCAACTGGTAATTCTCAAGCACAGGATGATGCATAAATCTGTGCCCTCCTCAACATCTTTGGCATTGTTGCAGATGCTCTGTTCACAGCTCAGCTGCTGGCTTCGAGTATTAACCGACATCAGCTCAATCTGGAAAAGTCTCTTAAAGGTCTTAATATCTTAATGCTGACAACCCCCTGCTAACAGCCTTATTACTATCCTTAAATATGGGAGACTGCCAGTTTTGAAATGGAAATAAGTCAGCTTTTTTGTCATCTGTTTGTCTCAACTAGACCAGTATGAAGCTGTCAGAGGAGAAACCTGAAACCAGAATGTGCCTCTGCATACAGCAAAAAATTCCCCTTTCCTCCCCATTCTGCTCCAGAAACATGGGTCCTGGACTGAGAATGTCTAGATAGAGTTGTGAACATAATCGATTTTCTAGTTTGACCACTGAACTGAAAAATGAAAATATGTTCAGCTTGAGTCAATGAGATTTTTTATTTATTTATCTATTTATTTGCAACTGGCTGTGGGTCTTTTTCCCTACATATAAATTAAGGAGACAAAATTCATCCAGTGATTCCCAACTACTAGAAAGCCATCTTAGTGTACTAATGTTCAAGTTTCTTGCATTTCTTCTGCATATATGAAAAGTACCCATCTCAAATTTTAGATCTCTTGTCTGTTTTATTGCTGCAGATTCTTTTCCCCTCTGATTTTCTTTTTTCTTCGATTCTCAAAAATGAAAATGTCTCGCAGCATTCTGTCTTCTTTGAATTAAAGTCAATAACCACTTTTTCTGACATCAAAGATCACACTTTCAATCAGATTATTTCATTCAAGTCGCCTCCTATGACCTCTCCAGTTTTTCCCCAGTACTTATTGATCACTGTTTAATTCTGTTTTTCTTCCTTGTCACGCTGAAAGAGATTTCAGAGAAGCAGCCCTAATTCAGTGCTCCTCAATAACATATCACCCCCATTTGTTCTGTTTCTTGGGGTGCTTGGTCAGATAACACAGCATTTGAGCCCTGAAAACATTTCCTTTCATTAGAATAATACTAAATGTTGTGAAACCAGCTTCAGAATTAACTCTAGAAGACTCAGATCTTGAAATTAATCAATGCCATCTTGGAAATCACAAATATTGTCTTTTGGTCAGAGATTAAACAGCAGGATTAAAATTAAGCAGCTGCCTAAAATTAAGACCTTGCATATGTGCATTTTTGGCTCTCTGGACAGCATATTTTGTACTTTGAAGGAATATCCATAGTCTAGTGTGGTGAATAATGATTTGTGTTGCATAAATCCTTTCTCAAAGCTAAGACAGACAGATGCTGAGAAAGACTCCTCTGAATCATCTGTAGAATGCAAAATTATAGAATTTTTGTATGATGGTATGAAAATGTAACTGGTGTCAATTTCTGGTGAGCAACTAAATCAGAAACCCCTTGTACTTAATAATTGTTTCTTTTTGTCCTAATGCATAATTCAACTAGATTAAAGGAAATCCCTCAGCTTTATAACTTGCTAGACAGTAGTTTAATATACTGCTTTTGTTGGTGAGCCACACTATTACTGGATAATTTGTAAAATAGCACTTTGTCAGGCTGATCAAACAGGGCTAATTTTTGACACTTACATTCTCAACTTCAGTGGTTTCTATTCCTTGATTGTAAAATTAGTCTTCAAGTAATGGAGAGCTTCTGTGCTCTAAGTCCTGTAGATGGCAATGTTACACTGGTATAAAAATGAGTGGAAACCGTACATCTCAATAGCTTCACTCTTTATTAATCAGTGAAGAAAGGCATTAATAGCAATTCCAGATACAGTCTCTGAAACTGCTGCAGAGGTAAATATCTATAAACACATCATTAGCAGTAAAATGTAAGCCTGATTGGATCACTCTTGTTTGTTCTTACACGGATTTATTGAGGAATCAGGCTTGGTAGGGTTTTTTTTACAGCTATTTTATATATGGTTCAACAACAGCCAATTTGCCCAAATTCTTACCTGGTTTAAACAGGCATCATTCATTTCAAGGGCTCATCTTCACCTAGGAGAGCTGTCCTTGTTCCAGTTAAAATTGTGGCATCCTTTTGTGCCAGCTTTGTCCCTCTCTTGGCAATAATAGCAAAATTTTTGAGAACAGAAAAGAAAACAGCGTTTGCTTACTTCATGGGCATCTTTTATTCCTCTTACTTGCATTTTCTAAATGTTTTATTGAGTCTTATTTTGCTTGGTAGCCAGTTTCATTAGTTCCTTTGTTTCCTTTCAATCAAATACTTAAGTAGTAATAAAATCCGTACATAAATGTCTGAATTTTCATAGCTTCAGTTAGACTATTCAGAAATTGAAAGTTGCACATATCTTTAAGAAGCTTTGTTTTAAACCAGACACTTTCACCCTCATTTTCTTGAAGATATCCTGTAGTTTGGGCAAATATTTAGTTAGCTTACACACAAAAGAAACCCAAAAAAGAGTGAGTTGGGAATCCAGTCCATGCACTATGTGAGTTAAGAATCCAGTCACAGAGCCTGCATAGCCAATATTCAAAGCACTATCCAGGACAGAGAGTTTATGAGCAATCATTAGGCAGAAATATATGTGAACAAACCATCCGTTCTGTAACTTCAGATGATGAACAAAGTGGCTAAAGAAGCCAGCACAAAGGAATTTTGTAAACCGGTGATGGCCCTAAATTAATCAAATAAATTATTCACAGTGAAAAGCTCATCCAGCTCAACATGCATAGAACTGAAAATACATTTCTTGAGTCCAGGTCTTCATATACACAGGCTGCTACAGGTCTGGGAGCATCATCACGTTGCAACTTTATTTGCCATCATAAGTGATGCAGTTGTGGAAGCGAGTGTTTGATTTGGAGGAACAGTCTGCAGATCACAGAGTTGGATGTGACTGTTTCATTTACTGGGTGTACGGATGATTGTGCACAGAAAATTATAAGCATTAATTCTGACCATGAATTAAAGCTTTTCTCTGAAAAGGTAGCCCTCAGAATGGTGAAACCTGTATTCAGCTGGGAATCCCTTTTGTCTTAAGTGACCTTTTGAAAGTATCCCCTGGGGTTTTCATTGCAATTTTGTTTGACCTTTTGTTAAAAACCAAGCTCTTCTAGACAACTGATATTTGGCAGAGTGATTACTTAAGAGAGGATTCATTACAAAAGATTTTCAAAGGCACTGACAGGAGCAGGGCACTGGGTAACCACCGGTAGCACGCAGAGCTGCTCCGTGTTGTGACTCAACACACATGCTGTACATTACTAAGCTTTTTTTCTTGACAGACCGAAATAAGTCAGTTTAAAGCTCAGGATGAGAAACACAGCCACCAGCTGAGGTGGATGGCTTAGAGAATTGCACACTCCCGGCTGCCCCTCTCAATCTGCGCTGAGGAACTTAGCGAGGATACGTGAAACGGGGATATACACCATGTCTTCCCTTGGGGCAATGGGGATGGCATGCTCTGCTGGAGAAAATGGCAGTTTATTCAAGAGATCAACATGGAGAGGAAAGGGAAGGAAGAAGTCCATCTTTTGTTCCCCGCTCAGTTGCTGGCTGGCATCACGTAGTATGCGGAGGGGAATTATATGTACATATGCATTTGGGAAAACAAAATTCAGGGATGTAGCTGTGAAACAGTTCGGTGCTGGTGAGGCTTGCTTTGGAGACTGGTATCTGATACAAATATGGCTTTTTTTTTAGCCTTCAGAGTGAATTCCCTTCTAATGGTAACAACAAAAATGCCCCTAAGAGTTTTGGCAATGCTTGTGCTGTTGTGACTACAAATCACATACCTGACACAATCACATTTCATTTTTGGCACTGTGCATTTCCTTAAAACATGCACAAATCATTCAGGGTTTCCTTCAGTTTGCCAGCTTCCAGGCCAATTGTCCTACAATGGTGTCCAGTTTTACATTTTTATACCTCCAGTCACATCAATGACTTCATATGAACAGAAACATGAGGAGAATCAATTCCTTCCCTTTGTTTTTGTCTGAATGCTTTCTTGTGTTTGTGGAAATAGGCTATTGTTGGTAGCACGGGATAACTATAAAGTGATATTTCTGCTCAGGATAATTCTAGTTTCCTTCTATTTCTTGACTGTATTCTATAGTTTTCTAACCTCCAGGTGAGTGACTAGTTAAAAAAAGCAGGTGTTTCTTGCCAAACTACATTTTTCTGTAAAACACCTTCTTCGCTGTGTTCTGGCTGTGTGCAGGAGCAGTGAAATGTTCTGCCCCGCCACAGTGAAAAAAGAAGATTGAACATAACTAGTGGGGAAGGGGGTTGTTCCTAGAAAAAAGGGGTGGTTTATGGTGTTTTTATTCTTATGATGTTCATTTCTTCAAGTAAACTTGAAGTCGTGGTTAGCTATGTTCTGATAAAAGAGTAAAAACTGAGCTTTTTTTTTACTATTATTAATACATTTTGTCTATGTACTAACACTTTTCAATTTCCTATGGGTGTCATAACACTAGTGGGTTTTTAAATGGATTTTGGACCTAATCAGCAAATATGTGTCTTCTCTTCAGCTTTAGGTATGTGCCTTAGCAGTGAGCCCCCAACCCCAGCACAGCAATGGTCTTCCAAACCTCAGCCACCTTTCACTGAGCACTTTGTTTTATACCACACAAACACCATTAGCATCAGCGATGTACAAAGATATAACGGAAATGAGAAGCTAACTGGTGATAAGATTAGATATTATGTGTTTATAATATGTCTCAAGGCTAATTTAAATAAGAGAAAGTCTTTCCTTTGTCTTCAGTGAGTTTTAACCTGTGAAACCAGGTAATGATGAGAAATTTATAACTCACAGTCTCTTGAACCTCTGAATTTTGAAATGAGTTGTCTTATTTTCTTTCTAGAATAATTTGATTAATTTATCTCTTGGAGCTCAGCTATTAATTCAGGGAACAAGTGATGAATTTAGTTTTCTATTTATGGATGGTCCTTAGAGATGAGATAATGCTTTCACACAGCTTATCAGTTGTTTTTTGAATGCGTTTTTTTTCCCCCACTTGTTTCACTCTTTTCACGGTGAATGGCTTGTTGTGATTATTTGGTAGTCAATATTTAACATGCAGGTCTTGTGGGCTCATTGTGATAAGTCACACAATGCTGCAACTGTCTCTGTATTGAATAAACATAGTGCAGGAGAGGAGTCTGAAGCTGTCCCTGGGCCTGTGCAAGTCTCAAGGAGAAACAGCAACTTAGAAAAGAGAAAGGGACATACAGAAAATGCGAAACCCATTTTCACGGCTTCACTAGACAGGCCTTGCCTAAAGCATAATTCCTTGAAAACTTCCTACTGTAAGGCTTATTGGAGGGTGAAAAGTTCATCTATAATTTTCACTGTCATATTTTAGGCAGTAATTGCTTTGGGTGCGAGATACTCATGAATGTACAGCAGTCAGGTGTTAATCTGGTTCATTTAATTTCTGGCATGGTTCTGGGATGAGCTTTTTTTGGAACAGTGTGCCCAGAACCTTTCCTGAAGCTCTGGGGAGCATTCTGCACATGTACAGTGACCATAGCAAGTTCAGTGCCCACCTGCACCAGCCAAGTGTGTGTACGCAGCGTGTCCAGCCACCCCTGAAGAGTTACTCTCATTCTGCATGCCCACAGACACTTATTTCTTGTAACAGTGCCTTGGACCAAAAAAAATAATAAAAAAGGAAGCTCACAATGGATGTCTCTATTGTGGTGGTCTCAGTTGTGTGACCTTCTCTTATCTGGACCCTTAAGAGTGAGAAAGGAATAAATATGGATTTGTATGAAAGCACTGTTGACATTTAACAGAATCAAAAAAACTCACGTTCCTAAATGATTCTGGAAAATCTTACTTTTCTTCTGTGAACAAATACTGTCGGAATGAGTTTTAAGGCCAAATGGCAACCATTAAACTATTTTATGCTTTACAAAGCAAGGATGGCTTGAACGTTGTTATCATCCCTTCAACGAGAACAGTACTGCACCGTAAAAATTAAACACGTGTCATTCCTAATTTGCTAGAAATGATTGAAGCATCCCTGTTCTGAAAGCGTAAGTGTATTTCCTTCTCCATATTCACCCTCCCCTGATATTAAGAAATAAGCTGTGAATCACCAAGGGGATTTTCAGCAATGGGCCAATTTGTAGGTGTTGAGTTCATAAAGACTCCCTGCCAAACCACAGAAATCATTTCAGAACACAAGGTGGCTTGAAAGTAGCAAACTGATGTGATAAAATTAAATATATTGACACAGTCTTATTGTGTGTCCCTTGTAATAAGTTGAGAAATACCAGATACCTGCTTGTAATCATAGGCAGTATCCAAGGATATTTTAAAAGGAGTGGATGTTAGAGGCATTTGGGTTTAATTACAGCCTTATTTAAGAAAAAGCTCTAGCCTAATTGCAGTGTCATTGTTAGATTGGGGGAAACTTCCACTGTGGTAGAATTGTTACATCTGTAAATGCAGGGTATTTTTTTTCCCCCTTTCACGAATGCTAAGCATGTAGTACAGGGAAAAGAGGTGAGGAGATATCTTCACTGAATCATCTACTCATTTCCAATCTTCTTGAATTATCATTTCTTTTCAAACATAGCAGCAACCTACAGGGGCAGACTTCTTTTCAGGAATGCTAAATAGAACAAAGGCAGAAAAAAAAGAGGAATAATATTTTAAGACACACTGCCATGCTACCCTTGATGTGTAAAATCAAGTTACACTTGATGTGTAAAAATCACTTGATGTGATTTTTAGCACTGGAATAGAGGAATTATAACGATGATCATTTTTAATTTGGTCAAAAAAACCAATAAGCTTGTAAATATGCTAAGTTAAATGGAGCAAAAATGTGTTTCTTTTAAGCCAGTTCTTTGTGTTTACATGTTATGTAAAAACACAATGGCAAATGTGATAATAATAGTGTAGAAGACTCCACTTTATTGTATGGTACAATTGACTGAATACTCATTCTATTCAAACACATATTCATCTGGCCTGATTTTAAGCATGAGCATTGTTTAAAAGCAGCATTATTTTTCTTAAAAAAAGACCTGAGTTCTCTCCTACTGCTATAAAAAGCCCTATTCCTTAAACTTTTAAATGCTAGTCATGTTTGTACATCTCTCTGCTCTGTGCTTGTACAGCATCTTTTTCTCTTTGTCTATTCAGATGATAATGTTTCTAAGGGCTTATATTTAGTCTTCTGTGTAAAAACAAAAAAAGCCAAGCATCCCCCCCACCTCTTCTCACACTGCAGATATATAAATAATAATGGTACTCCTCTTTAGAAGACACCTCAGGCAGTTAGCATTGGTTGTGGTCTCTAATGGAAATGCATGTATGTGGTAGATTAATTTTTGCAAATTATGCTAAGCCATATATTTTAAGTCTGAATCTCGTGTTTTTGCTTTCTTCCTATACTTTTGAACACTCTGAGTTTCTTTTGAACGTTTGAGGTTTTGAACAAGTTTACAGTTCTGTGTAATTTATTAATTTTACCTAAACCTTTCAGAAGTTATGTTTCTGTCCAAATCCACGCTTTTATCAACAACTGCTTGAATTTCCAGGATAAGATAACAGGCATTTGGGATCTACAGGTCAGAAGTGCCATAGAGGGCTTTATTGCTGTGGGCATGGTAGGCTTTATGTGAAACATTTGATGTTTTTGCTGCTTTTCTGCTCTGCATTTCTGCCTGCTAACACACCACTAGGCCTTTTCAGTCAAAAAATGGTATATTGTTTGTATGTACATACGGATTTGAATAATACTACTGGATTTATTTTATTAGCTACTGTATGAGCTAAGCAACTTGAAGAGCACCAACTCATGTAGTCACTTGGGGCAAGTGTATGAGGAGATTTAGGCAACTCTGAAATCATTTCTGTGGATCTGAGCCTTTGTGGACAAAACCAGTGTCATGGCTTGAGAAGTACATTCAAGTAAGTAGAATAGTCCCCACATTAAAAGTGTTTTGTCTCAAATAATAAGATGGAAGTGTTTAATATTCTCTCAGTAATCCAGGAGAATTCGTGATTGTGGGCAGAGCCTGCTTTGTGTGAGACTGCTGAGGATTCAGGATCGCTTCTCCCATGCTCCATCCTTTTTCATTCTGAACAAGTTGTGTGAATAATTAATATACTGTAGAGTAGAGGTCATAAATGGTTTGTAACAAATAATTCATGCAACAAACTTAGATTCTCTTCTGCTTCCTGAATCTCTGCAAAGGGATGGCCATTTACTCGTGTAGAAATTCACTGAATCTTTTGCCATTTTTTTTTTTTGGTTGTTGTTAATATTAGTGGCACAGTATATCTCACAGGGCAAGGCGCGCAAATCATCATTCTGATGCTAATACTCCATAAGTGTACTTATTGAGTTGGACACAGTAACAGAATCATTAACTGCAGTCAACTGTTGATTTCAGTAGTTTTCTGAAAGTAGTTTTGTGGTTTACTTGTCATACCTGACATTTGAATAATATACAGAATCACTTGGCACACTTAATAATAATGCAATAAATTTTTGTAATGGCTGTTGCTAAAATGTGTGTATTGGCAGCTTTCACTGGTACCTACTCTATTCTCATCTCCCTGAAATAAAGTGCTTTATTTATTTGCAACACCTGGAGAGCTGTGAGAAGGATATTGTAAAAGCCCATCTGGGCAAGTGAGCAGTAGAAATATAAATTATAGTGCTGAAAGGCCATATGCATGAAGTAAAACTGGAGGAGCTTTTGGGTATTTGGCCATATATTTTATAAAGATGTCCTTTTGCCTGCCTTGAAACAATAATGTTGCTAAGTTAGTTATAAATGATATGTGGTTCAGAAATGTAGCTCCAGAAATTTTTCGTTTGTTGTTTCACTCAAATGTTTTGTCTGCAGATGGTTTGAGCCTGCTGTTAACAAAAGATAAGCACCGATTCTTAAATTTTTATTGGCAACTTCGAATATCATTGGTAGAAATCTACCTACCACGTAAAAAGTAATTTAATGTCTCTTCAGTCTCTTGGTCCTCATGTTATAAGGTCAGATCCACACCAGTGTGCTGAATGGCAGCTGTCTTCCATAGGTTTTGGTGCCAGCAGTGTATCCTTCTACCTCTCTTCCTTGGCTCCTCATTTCTCAGGGTTGTCTTCTTATCCCCTGCTTGTCTGCTAACAGAACCAGCTGTGGTCTTTGGTCCTCATCTCAATGCTAACGCTTTTTTTTCTGAGAAATCTGGTCTGAATCCAAATTGTCTAGTTGGGTTTTATCCCCAAATCCACATGGTTCCACCTAAACATTCTTTATTACATTTTTGCCTGGATTTTAATTGTTTTCCCAAGGCTCCCTGGGATTTGAGGATGCTCTCTCTGGTAACGGCGGCAAATTTTTCTTATAAAGTGGGGATTTTTTTCAATCCATTTCCACTCCTATCTTTTCCTGTTTTCCAGCTGGCAAACACTTTAAATCCTGGGTGAATACTGAAGGCAGGCACAACAATCGTGTTTATGTGATTTTTCAAACATGGAATAATCTCAGAAATTACATTTTCAAGATCTCTGCTTCTGTGAGGAAAATGTTGCACTTCAACAAAGGTCTGTAAGATGTATCAGTGTAAGAAATGGAGAGTACTTCAAGAGAGTCAAAGCTTTATCAATACTTTAGTCCAAATAGCCACAGGAATAATTATCCATATACCCAGCACAGCACTTGAAAATACGGTAACTCAGGGAATTATAAACTCTAGAAGAATAAACTTGGCAAAGAAACCTACTGTCAGAAAGAAGGAAAGAGAAATTTCTTTAAATGCCAAAAAAAATTCCTGTCTAAATCCTGAGATATTCTTAACTTCCTGCTTTTAAATACAGCTGTATCTTCCTGCTATGCAGAAGAGAGGGTAATTTTTTTCTTTGGAAGAAAAAAATACTTTTAAAAGATCTTCCACACGAACTTTTTAATTTTATAATCTGCCTAAGAATAAATTCTTTCCTCCTGTAATTTTTCAGCTGATTAGAAGCTAGCCCATGTGTTCTTACCAGCATACAGGATTTGTATTAATTGAAAGAGCAGCAGATCCTGCTGTAATGAAGGAACATAAAGGTGCAGAAATCTTTTGGGGGTGATTAAATTGCTTTAAGGTTACTATTTTTTTGAGGGGGTTACTTTTATGTATATATAAAAGTTGCAGCCAAGTCTAACCACCACAACACATTGAGTTTCTTTAGCTACATAATCTCTTAAATTTCAGTTCCAAAACAAATGTCTTCTGCTTTCTGTCCCTTAGACAGTCTCATCTCCGGTGCTCCGTTCTTGTCATTGCTCCAACAGATGCTGGGTGTAGATCTGCTGCTTTGGCTATGTTTAAATAAGAACAAGCCTACACTACTACTTTCAGAATATTTCAGTCTTCCTGAAGGCACAGTGAGTTCATTTTTCCTTTGCATACTTTTCCTCTGTTCCTTTTGGGGTTGCCTATTCTTTGATGCATGTTTTGTCAAGGTGGTTGTGTTTCTCTCAGTTTCCCCAGCAGCTGGGGAAAATTAATTAATTAAATTAAATTAAAAAATAATGGTGCTAAGAAACAGAAGCAAGTTGGTTTCTTACACTGGACTCCTTTTTGAAGCCTTTTGAGCCAAATGACCACTGAAAGTTGAGAGCAGGGGTTTTAGAAGGTGTATTCCTGATGTCCTAAACTAAGGACTTTGTATATTACCAGGACAGTAATTCTTTCCTTTGTTCTACTTTGGGTATCACTCAGGGTCCTATCTGTATGTCTTTAACTCAAGAGCTTACCCAGCCTCCCAGGCAACTCTTGAATGTTCAAACAGGTCATCACTAAACAAAGCAGCTAAAGGATTTGTGCAATATGATGTGTCCCTTCAGAGAGCCTACTTTAAGACCTACTGAATTTAACAAAGGATTTAGACAGTAACTTCCATTGGTTTGGGGCCTTCTACTTTTACATCACTAACTGCTTGGTTTGATTTCTAAGAGCTTTAACAAAAAAATAAAAGCCTTTTTTTACTTCTTCCATATTTGGTGCCATTAAAAAGGTATGGTTCTGCGATTTCCTTGCTAGGCTAGGCTGGCTGCGTACATCTTCACTCAGCAAATTGGCACAGATTTCTTTACATTTTTTTTACTTCTTTCCCCCTCCCCAACTCAGTGAGCTCTGCCGTCACTACGTTTCTAGGTATATCAAGACCAATGGTATGTGAACACTATATTGTTCACTATATGTTGAGTTGGCTTGGGCACTCTTAGCCGTAGCAGTGCTGATTTCAGTGCAAGCCAGCAATCTAAATATATGCTCTGCTTTTCAGAAGGGTTTTGCAGTCCAGGTTGAGCTGCTTTTTTTTGCCTTTTTTTGCCTTTTTTTTTTTTCTTTCCCCTGCAGCTATACTGCTCTTAGCAATTTAGCTGAAGGCTGAGACAGGTACATCTAGCCAGGCTTCAGTCTGAGCAGAGACTGCAGGGTAAGCAAGACAGCGCTTTGACTTTGAAAATGATGTTCATGAATTTGCAGTTGGGTCCTTTGACCACCTTCAGGATTAAGCGCAAAACCAGTTTAGTTCACTAAAGACCAAATGCAGCAACCTCTAAACACCATGTATTACTTAGAAGAAATTGTTGAAAAATTCTTAGTGTCTTTGGGGAGGCTTTTCCACCTATTTAGTAATACTTCTCTTGAAAGGTCTTTTTGGTAGACCTTGAACAACAGTAGCAACCAAGATGACATTTGCCATCTTAATTTTTCCTTGAGTATGTGCCTGTTTGTCTCTTGGCTGCCATCTCTTTGAACTCCTACAATGCTCTGCTGCTTTCTGCCTAGGCAGGGAACGTGTCTGGGTGAGTCTTCAGCCTCAGAGCGCTCAATGACAAGGTGTTTGCCATCGAGAAAACATGGGACTGAGCAGAGGCAGTCACATTTGCAAAGTAGATTCACCAGCCATATAAAGAGGGTTTGAGGAGAAGAGGGAATGGTAAAAAAACCCCAGGTCTTCCTCCTTTTTGTTAGCTTCTGGGTATGTCTGAAGGAAATGAAATTTCAAGTTGACAGCTTCCCTTTAAAATCCCTTAAAATGCCCTGTGCATCAGCACTGAATGTGAATAGCATTTTCTTTCTTTCTTTCCTTCTTTCTTTCTTTCTTTCTTTCTTT
>KZ508879.1:27174-44894 GCA_002844005.1 Limosa lapponica baueri | reverse complement strand
ATCCTCCAAAATTTCCATTTCTTTTCAGAGGTTCCTGTAGCTTCTCAAAAACAAGTCTAATTTGGGAATTTAATTTGAATTATCTATTGTATTTGCTGTACGTGTAAATTTGTTTGGAACGTAAGGAACAAAAATGCAGTTTGTGAAATTAATTCAGAAGGTCCTTCTCTAAGATTTAAGTTTCATGTACAAAGTATTTGAAGAGCTGTTAATAGTGGACTACACACAACATGGTAAATTCCTTTAAATTTTCCAAAGAATGTAGCTAGATAATTTTTAAAAAAGCTTTTCTTCCTGAAACTGGATGATCCCTAGCATATTATTTGTTCTGAGAAGGCTAAAATAATAAATAATGTAGAAGTAAAGACAAAGTCCAGATGACAAGTTTTGAACTGCTTATCAAGAACAAGTGCAAGTTCATATGAAAGCCATACAGATTTTACTGCTTCTGTTTCAGGTCAGCTATCTTAGTCTTTCTTATTAAAGCTCTGTAACAAAACAAGTCCCTTGTACTACATTGGTGTTAATGGCCTACTTTGTAGTTGTGTTCAGAAGTTTTGCAGTAGGTGTTCCTAGTTCATTGGTATAAGCAAAGGGCTGATTATGCTTCTAAATTATGTCCTTCTATAGCAGAATACACAGATTTTTTTGTTTGTTTGTTTCTCACTATCAGAACTCTGAAGCAGTGCCTTAAAAGAATTGCAAGAAATTAGTTTCTTACTCATAAAATATTTTATAAGTATTTCCTGTTTAGTCGTATTTTTCCTCCTACATATGGCCCTTGCTGCTGTTGGATTGTATTGGTGGGGTTCTTTGGAAGATGCAGTAGTAAGAATCAGTTTGTGTAAGCACACATTTTCTAAATAAAGGAAACCAATGCTAGTTCTTTAGTAATTCCCTCTGCAGAGATGGCCTTAAGACATGAATACTTCTTCAAAAGCCTCACAAAAGATATTTTTACTCTTCGAATCTGAGGGTCAAAGGTAATTGGAGGAATCCAGTTTTTCAGGGAGAAACCTGGCAGCTGTATTAATTCATTTTACAGCTGTGCCAGGCAGCTGTACTAATTTTCAATCTAGTTTTGAACAAAACTATCTAGTTTTGTTCATTGAAGAACTAAGGAAGGCCCTACAGGGTCAGATCAATGGTCTGTCTAATCTGCTGCCATTTCCAGCAATGGCTGTAGGTAGATGCTATTTAGGAAAAGCTAAGGAACGTATGAGCCTGTCCACTTTTTGCTGTCCATTCTCTTTGCACTGTCCCAGCAACCAGAGGTATTGTACTGAGGATACCTCTATGCCTGTTCCTTTTAGTGTCTGTGGACCGATAGCCTGTGAATTTGTTTTATCCTTTTTTGAACATGGTGATACAGTCTGCTTCGGTGGTAATAAACTCCAGATGTTCGTTACCTACTGTGTGAAGAACTACTTTCTTTTATCTGTTTTTCAACTAATCAGCTAGTTTCATCAGGTGCCTCCTAGCTCTCATATTGTGGTACTTGGTCAATAACATTTCTCTGTTTATTCTAAAGCAGCTTTAGTTTTTGTAAGCCTCATTCATAGACTCCCCCCCAATCTTCTATCCAAACTGAAGAGATGGTGTCTCTTTGGTTTCTTCTTGTAAAGCAACTATCTTTCCTCTTGCTTGCCCTTTTCTGTATCTTCACTAATCTTACACACTTCTTGAAGATACAGAAGCCAGAACTACATGCCAAGATCTTATACTGAGCATTGGTTTGCTACTCTTTGTTCCTTATAACTAAGTAATTAAAAGATGATAACCACGTATGTTGGCTTTCATTTTAGTTGCTCTGTGCATCGGTCCAATTATTTCAAAGAACTGTCAATCAAAAATTCCTGAGCTGTATCTGCCAGTTCAAAGTTTGGCACTGTGTAGCATTCTATTAGGTTATTTTTCTAATGATATCTCACGTTTATGTATACTACAGGTCATCCGGTGCTCTTTTCCTCGCTTTCTCAGTTGGTGCTGAACTTGCTTGTTAATGTCTTCCTTGAACTGATGAGCCAAAGCAGGATGCTGCGTTGTAGCTGTGGTCTGGCATGCTGGGTAGAGTCACTTGCCTCAGCCGACTGGCCCTGCCTCTGTTATTCCAGCCCAAGGTGCTGCTCACCTTTGCTGCGTTCAGCTCCCTGTCTGTGAGGACTCCCAAATCCTTTTCAGCGGAGCTGTTCAGCTCTGTACCTGTCTGCTTGCCCACCCATCCAGACCGTAATGTAGTAACTTGGATACAAGAGTATTGTGGAAGACCGTGCTGAAAACCTTGTTAAAGTTGGAGTAACTGACATCCACTGCTCTTCCCCTCATCCACATTTTATCATAAGGGCAACTAGGGAGGCATTACTGACACCTCGCATAGCTCCAGCTGTGTTTATCCATGTTGTCCATTATCTAATTTTTTAAAGACACTTATCATTTTGCTAATGATGAAATTCAAGTTTACTGATCTGTACTTTTGAGACGTAGCTCTTTATCCTTAAGAGGGAAACTTCAAGCATTTAAAGCAGGCTGAATAATGGTTTCAAACCCAGCATGAGAGGAAACAGCTGACATTGCGGCAAAGTGTAGACGTGTAACTAACAAACCACACGCAACATGGTTATTTCCATGCTTCCTTTATGCTGCCTTATATGTAGGGTTTTCTGTAAGTAAACAACAATCTTTTTCTCAGGAAGATGTATTTGAGATGCTGTGTGAAAACTTGTCAATCTTATCTTTGTTGTTAGTGTGGAAATGGTAGATTCCAAAATGACAGAGCTGAGACCTTGTATTTCTGAATATTCTGTGTCTCCTAGAGTTCTGGAAGATACTGCTCACTAACTGATGAGGCAACTGTGTATCTAATCAGCAGCACCATACTACATTTTCTTCCTGGTACCTCTCTGATAGAAATACCTGATTTTTAGTCTTCCATGAGAATGGCAGGACCTAGATGGCAAGCATGCAGTTTCCTCCTGCTCCAGAAATATTCTTCAGCAGCTCTAGCTGTTCGTTGCATTGTAGTTCTTACATTTACACCGCAGCCACCTCATGTGAAAAAAAAAGAAAAAATAAAAAATTTTTACTACCAAATTCAGAGAATAGGAATACCACTGGGCTTTCTTGCTTTGAATTATTTTTGCAACTGGTCTAATGGAAGACATTTTAGATTTGACTTGAAGAGAAAGGCTGCTTCTGCTATAGAATGATGACAGAACTCATCTTCCTGAAGGCATCTTCACAGTTGCTTACAGGAAAGCATGCTTGAGGGTACCAAAGCATTAGGAGGCTTTCAGCCACAAAGTTCTGTTTCACTCTCAACTGCTGTTGCCAGCTATGAGGAAAGAAAAAGCATCATCAGATTATTTTTTTTTTCGTTTTCTAAGTGCTTATATGATGTGTCTTGGCATAAATGTGTGTTTTAAAAAAAAAAAAAAAAAAGTAGCAATAACAATATTCCCAGCCTCTCTGAGAATATGAATGTGATAAATGAATATATATTAAATAGGTACCATATATAAAAATTTTCCTCACTTAAGCTTGAAAATTCAAATTTAAAACATAAGTGTTCTTGAATGTGTTTCAGTGCTGCTGGAGGAGAAATATTTGATTTGTGTGTCCCAGATCTGGATGACAGAATTGGTGAAAGGGATATTATAAGACTTATAAGACAAATACTTGAAGGACTTTGCTGCTTGCATGAAAACAATATTGTTCATCTTGATTTAAAGGTAAGACTGCAGTGGACTTTTTATTTTAGTACTTTATCTTCAATTTAATGTTATGATAATCAGTCATTTGTTAAATACGTAACAAAAATGTGAAAAAGGTATGTATCAGAGATTAAATATTTTTTAAATAAAATTTAGCAATAAGTATTGCATAATAGAAACTGAAATGTCATTTAGTACATTGGGGTCTTTTGCAGCTTATATTTTATTAATTGCAAATTAAATCTTTTCTATTCTAGCCTCAAAATATTTTGCTGAGCAGCATCAATCCTCTTGGTGATGTAAAAATTGTAGATTTTGGTATGTCTCGGAAGCTTGAGAATTCTAGTGAACTGCGGCAGATCATGGGAACAACAGAATATCTAGGTATGGAAGAATTGCTTCACAATTTCTGATGTGTGGTTTTGAGAAAACAGAAGCAGTTCATGTAAAATGCTTATCAACTTATCAGTCATTACTGGAAAAAGAAAAACACGACAAGGCAATATGTTCTGAGCGGTTCTTTTTTTAGTCAGATATTTGCACCAAAAAAATCCCCAATTACATCAATAAGTGCACCTCTAATTTCATGCTATGGTATTTACTGTGATGCAGACTGTTAAATCAACAAGAAATTTTAGCTGTTAAATTCTTTTGATTACAGTTGAAATACAGCATTAGCATGCACAAAGAAATGTTCTTTGAATTAGGAATGCTGATGATTGGAATAGGAATGATGCTGATGCATGATGATTTAATGAGATTAAAATTTTCCTTGGAAAGGGAAAGATTGCCATTAACACTTGGCCCTCTCTGAGGGGCAAGCTTTCCTTCATGATCTGCCTACACTCAATGTTAAGAGCGCTTCAATCTGCAGTGAATAACTTGCTATCTAGCATATGCTAACAGCCACTGTTGGCTTGGTCATCTGGCCTTGCAGTGTTAACATGCAGGCGGCTTTATGCATTCCCCTTAAAAAGCTGTATACTTGAAAACCTCTTCGAATAATCTTTTATATGTGCATGCATCTGATTAGAAAATATCTTGGAACTTGGACAGAACAGACTTTAGGCCATATAGTGCCATGTTAGTGTGAACCAGTTAAGAATCAGTGTGTCTAATCAAATGGAAATAACTTTTTTTCAAGCCCTGTGGCTTGAAAATAATAAACTTGATTATTGAAACTGCATGTTTAGTCTCATAATAATGCTTGGCAAAAAAATGCTAGAAATGTAGTGCATGATTCAAGGCGACTTGAATAATATATCTATTGAAGTATTTTTCTTCTCCCTATCTCTTTCTCTAGCTCCAGAAATCTTAAACTACGACCCTATTACCACAGCTACAGATATGTGGTAGGTTATATATGTTAATTAATTTTATTGAGTTAGATATGACCACTCCACAATCTAGAGCCCAGATCCAGATTCTGACGTAGTTTTATCTTGCTTCCAAAAAATCCCCTCTGTTGGTGGGATGCCCTAAAGAGGGAGTGTTGGGAGGGGAAGGAGCCCTCAGGATATAAGTCAGAGCTTACAGGAATTACTGTATATGAGTCTGTTGCACACCTAGTAGGGAATGCAGGTGGCTTCTGAGCATGCAGAGTATAGGTGTTTGTTCTAAGGGAATAATAACAATGATTGCATAGCATACTTTAGGTATTAGTTACTCTTGGATGACATGTGTCAGATGTTAACTACTCTTAGACACTCCTCCCTACCCACTTTTGTATCATTAAATAATTGTATTATACAAATGGTAAGAAGTATTTTAACTTTCTACTTATCTTTAGAGCAGCATCTGCAGAATGAGTCACAAAAAATGAGACAAGTATCTTAAACTAATCCACAACTTTATTAAGTATACCTTTGTAGCCTATTCATTTCCTGAGTTATGTTAGTGTCAAGACTTTGAGATGTTTTCTTAAAAACCTAAAATATCCATATGCTCCTAAGCACCTAAATAATTAAAATTCAGTTTTAAAAGTTCTTTGAATTTCTCAACTCGTGATAGTAATTAAATCTGTTAGTGAATGTTTATTAACCACTTATTATTTGTCTGCTTTTGTGGGAAGATACAAAAACAAACTATTGGTGCTCTACTCCAAAATGACAAACCCAGCAGCATGTTTCCACAATGTAATGTATACTAAGGTTTGAACTATCAGATCACAAAACCATTTTTATTATGCATCAAGAAAGGACCTATGACTTCTGTGTGATGTGATGTGTGGTACTCACATTCACATTCTTCAGGAAAACCATCTCAGTAAGAGAATATTGTAACACAAATGTCGATTGTACAGAGAAGTTGACTAAATCGCAGTCTTTGATACTTCATCCAGAATTGCAGTGAAAGATGGGGTTTTATTTACATGCAAATTTGCAAGCCTGTTGTTTTCCAGTTCTATCATCCAGAATTCCCATGTGTCTAAGAATGGGCCATGAAAAAGTGATATATTTCCTTTTCCTAACAATCTCAATTGGAACAAAAGGGGGTATATTGAAAGTAAGCAATTTTCAAAAATCCCTTTACTGAGCTATACACATAGCTTTCCTTGTGCGTGCATGTGCATACATGCTCGAAACATGTAAAAGTGAGATACCACATGATGTTTCTAATTCTTCGAGTGTGGCATACATCAGGAAGTTTGATCTGCAGCACAATAAATATGGGGGCATATTGTTTCAGTATCCTAGTACAATTATACGTTGTGTTCTTACCTCAGGAACATAGGTGTAATTTCATACATGCTGCTAACGCAAGAATCTCCATTTGTGGGAGCTGATAATCAAGAAACTTACCTGAATATATCTCAAGTTAATGTGGATTATTCAGAAGAAACATTTTCATCAATTTCACAGCCTGCCAAAGACTTCATTCAGAAACTTCTCATTAAAAATCCAGAGTAAGTAACAAACTCCTCCAGGCAAGAATCTTTTATGTTTGTTGGAACACATAAGAAAAGTGAATTTGAATTTGGGAGCCTAATACCACTGATACCACTCAGACATTTTACAATGCATTGGTATTATCAGCTGGCTATTTAAAAGTGTAGGTTTATGCTTTTCTGTAATGTATAAAAAGCATCCTTGCTTCACTGTCTAGCTATTATTGTGTAGCCAGGCTGGTGCTTTGAGTTCTTTATTTTGAGTTTCTTTATATTATAATTCAGAGGACAGATTATTAAGAAATCTAATTAAATATATTCTAGAAAGGTCATGTTCTTGTCTATAATTTAACATTTTATTGCACAATTTGGAGAGAAAAAATGCAGTCTTTTTGATGCAGTGCTTTCTTGTTTGGTGACTTATCTATAATGTGTTTTTCTACTTTAATACATTTTATATAAAAACTTGACAGTCTTGTGACTAAATGTGTATTCTTCAGAAATATATAGTGTTTTGCCATGTTCAGTCTTTTAAAAAAACGTTCTTGATGAAAAGTACAAACTTCTTGTTGTTTGCAAGGCACATTTCCGTAATTTTGCATTCTTTGGAAGTTTAGACTTTAATCAAGGCCTTTCAAAGTAGCTAAACTTTGAGATGATAGTATTTGAGAGTGGTAGAATTACAGACATTAACTGTGTCTGCGTTTCCTGTGTTAAATCTGGATATTTTTTTTTAACTGTTGCACCAGCACATGCAGTAAAAATAAAAAAACAACCAACCAACCAAAAAAAGGTAATGGTTTTAAACTGAAAGAGGGTAGATTTAGATTAGATATCAGGAAGAAATACTGTGAGGGTGGTGAGACACTGGAACAGGTTGCCCAGAGAAGCTGTGGATGCCCCATCCCTGGAGGTGTTCAAGGCCAGGCTGGATGGGGCTTTGAGCAACCTGGTCTAGTGGGAGGTGTCCCTGCCCATGGCAGGGGGGTTGGAACTAAATGATCTTTAAGGTCCCTTCCAACCCAAACCATTCTATGAACTTAACAATGCAGAACATGATGAAAACTGTGGTAGCACTCTAGTAGGTTATCCAAATGAACAGTTTTGCGAGTGTGTGGCTTGTTTGGCAATAACTACATTTTGGAAGGGTTTACACCAGTTTTTGATGAATTGCAAGAGTAAAAGACTGCAAAATGTCACATAGAGTTGATGACATCATGTTACTTGGCCGTCCTTGAAAACCTAAAGACTGAATATTCATTAGCCTCCCTATTTACAGTGGTCTTCAAAAGCATAAGCACATGCACATATATATATGCAATGTTGAAAACATTCATAGGGGGACTATGAATACCAGCTGAGAAATACCTGTTCCTTGTTGTGATGAAAATCTTACCTTTCTGACACTTGGCAGTATTTCTGAAATCAACTTAAGTAACTTTACCCTTTTCTCTTTCAAAGGGAAAGACCCACAGCAGAGGCCTGTCTTTCTCATTTGTGGTTGCAGCAAGAGGAGTTCTTACTTTTGTGTAGCCCTGAAGAAACTTGTTGCTCTTCTCTGATGACAGGACACACAACAAAATGCTCAGAAGAGCGGAGTGTAAAATCCAGTTGTAATGGTACCTGTAGCAACAAAGAAGACAAAGAAAACATTCCAGAGGACAGCAGTACAGTCTCCAAACGTTTCCGTTTTGATGATTCATTGCAGTATCCCCAAGACTTCATGACAGACTTCATATGTTAATGTGTAATACAGACTTTTATGAAATGAATTTAGCATAATCTATTCCAGTGGCGAATATAAGATTATGGCTTGCCAATTTATGCAGCATTGGCATACTGGAAATGCACTTTGATTCTTTTATGCTGGTGCTTCCTTTTCTATCCATTGCTGGCAATGGATTTAACTCCTGAGAAATTGGGGTTGTTGCACCAATAAAATGAATTATTTTTTTTAAGAAGATATAATTAAAAAATATTTTTGCACTTTTCAAGTTTTAGTCCAAAAATGATGCCAGAATGAACAAATTAAAACCTGAAAATGAGTTTGTTTAAACTCAAGCTTTGCCAAACAGTGACTGAATATGTGCACGTTTTTATGACTAGCCTTAATAAGAAATTGGTCTAAGCAGGGAAACTGAATCTAGCTGTTTTACTGGGCTTCTTTGTGACCATTCTCATTGCTTTAAATGGAATTCCAAAGCTGGTATGTTTTGGGACTATGATACATCTCTTGGGGCCATTTAAAAAACTGCTTTCTCTCTAGGATCATTAGTAGTTAAGTGTTTCTGCCTCATAGATCTGGTTCACTTAGGGATTATAAAGCATACTCTGTGTTTTTCCTGTGCTGGATCTCTGGAATGCTTGAATAGAAAACGGGTAGACTGTCAGTCCTTGCATTAGTGGTCTTTGCTTCTTATCAGTAAGTTATATTTGAAGAGGACGAGGGTCCCATGCTGACGTTAACTATCATACACTTATTAGTTTGCTTTCATCAAACCTCTGAAATAGTATTATCTACCTGTATTGCCCTATTTCTCATCTTAAAAAAAACCCAAACCCACCAAAAAAACCCAAATCAAAAACCTTCTTTAGAGTTAAAATAACTGAATAAACCAAAAATAAGCATTTTTGCCAGTGAAGCTGCAATTAAAAGCTTGTCATTATGCCCCTCTAATGTAGAAGTGCAGTGCATATTTCTGTCAGTTATTGTTATCCGTAATAACTTAGCTTCATGCCCGCTCTGAGAAATGGACTGCAGTGTGTTAGTATTTAAAGACAAACTACCTAATAATTGTTTTAAGCCTTAAATTTGGTTTGTTTAGTGAGTTTATTTTCCTAAGTTATATTCCTTCCACTTCCTTTTGTAGGCTCTGAGGAAATAATGCCTATGTCAAGTTTTGACTTAGAGCAAATACCAATCATGCCATAACAGCCTGAAACTAATACTGACAAGATAAAATCCTAATCATGACACTGAGGCTGGAAGCCTTTTTGTGTAGGGAATGTAGTAAAACTCTTATAAATACTTTGAGAGCAAATGGCACTTTAAAATACTTTTGGGATTTTCCACTCCTCAGAGCTTAGACTTAATCATCTTTGATTTGGATTTGGTTTGTTTTGTATAATAAAATATCACAATCTGATAATCTTTTTCAAGTGTGCCTGTGGACTTGTCAATAGTTAGGCAGACTGAGGTTTGGGAACAATATATGATTAAGCGGTGAACATAATGAGTGGTAGAAGGTCATATTTTTATCTTTCTTTGCACAAGGAAAGAACAATTTGGTGGATTTTTTTACTTAGATTTCAATATAAGGTATCACCATAATGCATGGGGGAGTTCAGGATTGTTGTCTTTATTTTGGGTGATGTTCTTGTTGACAAGTGAGAAGTCGACTGAGGTGTAAGGCATGTAAGACTCTCTTTCAGCTTATGTTTGTCAGAAGAAGTTGTCACGATCCAATAAAAATGGAAATTGTGTTGGTTAGATTTCAGAAAGGGGAGGTGACATTTCTGATAGACAATTTAAGTCTAATTCATTGCTCCATCTCACCTATCTTAATTTCACCCAATTTAAGTTATTTGTTTAGATTAGTTGTCATGATTTTTGAGTTGTGAATAAGAAACGTTAGGCCAAGAGGTTATCCATCTTAACAAAAGTTTTAATTGAAGAGCTAGATTAGCACAACTCGCAATTACTATCAGTATACAACAAATCACGGTTAGAACAACAACCCAAACAGTATCATGAGAATATCATGATGACCTAGCACACATTATGCTGCATGCCTTACCCCTTAGAATAAATGTGAGATTAAAGGAGACAGAAGCAAATACGGTCAAGGGTCCTTGGCCGGGAAGGATTCACTGCACTAATGAATTGCTTCACCTGCCCCCAGCCGGGGTACAGCCTTATAGTGGTAGCGTTGCCTACGTGCAGCCAGTCAGCGGATTCAAAAATCAGTGTTTTGCTTTGTGGTTGCTCCAGTGCAGTCTGCATCCTGGCAGCCCCTTGGCAGCCTGAGTACAGACAGCCAGTAGTAATCCCATCGTACAGGGTTCAGAGGCAACAGAAGTAAAAGTTTTCCAAGACTTAATATCATGTGAAGTAACAGATATATTCAGCATGGATGAAGGTCAGATGTCTAGGTATAAATGAACCACACTGAGTCTCCTCTATGTATTAATTCTCATGTAACTTTGTTCCAGTGATATCGATAATACATATAATTATAAAATTACTTTGCTGGAGGCAGTTGTTGGATTGTTTTCAGGTACCTTATACCATAACTTTTCAAAGTCCTTGGCTTTTCCCAGTTGGAGTCTTATCTAATGTTTTGGTTTTTTTCACCAGCATGGCGTCTAGTTTGAACTGGGTAAATTAAAAATATGAAGTACGAACTATTTTATGCATACTCAGAAGTTAAAGTTCAGTTAAGATAAAGAAGAGTATATCAAAAAGATGTAACGGATAAAGGTAGAAAAGAATGTTTATAAAATTTTTAAATTTTAAAATTCTACAAAAATATTACTGAACTAAAATTACAGCTAAGAAGCTTGTGAAAGGCTTTGTACATTAGTATTCTATTTTTAACATCTGGAAAATCAACCTGAAAGCATATGCAAGCACTTTATGACAAAGTTGTTATTCCTTAAGATTTTTATCATGGAATCTGGTGTTTACATTTCTTACAACTTTTGGAGCTAACTTATCTTTAAATTTAAATAAATGAAAAATTCGTCTTATCCAAGGAACTTAAGTTTTGAAGACTTTATTTGTACTTTTTGTAAACTTAAAATATACCTTGAATCAGATTTTGTTTGGATCAGTGAGTTTGATTTATTTAAAAATATTACTGTGCATGCATAACTTCAATTGAATGTAAATAGATACATTGTAGACAATTGTTAGCCCATCTTGCCTCTTGCCATATTACTGGGAATTACGAAGTATAAATGAGTGATGAGTAACATTTTAAGATGACTGAAGTCATATTTCTATGCAGCTTATGACCTTTTTATATTAAAATCAATAAATAAACTTTGCCTTTTTTCAGAACTTCTGTGTTTTCATTTCTTCACAGAATCAGAGAATAGTTGAGGTTGGAAGGGACCCCTGGAGGTCACGTTGTCCAACCCCCTGCGCAAGCAGGGCCACCTAGACCTGGTTGGCCAGGACCGTGTCCAGATGACTTGTGAGTATCTCCAAGAAAGGAGACTCCACCTTTCTGGGCAACCTGTTCCAGCACTCAGTCATCCTCACAGTAAAAAATATATTTCCTTATGTTCAGACAGAACCTCCTGTGTTTCAGTTTGTGCCCGTTCCCTCTTGCCCTGTCGCAGGTCCCCTCCGGGCCTTTTCTTTTCTAGGCTAAACAGTCCCAGCTACTTCAGCCTTTCCTCATAGGAGTGATTCTCCAGTCCCTTAATCATCTTTTTGGCCCTTCATTGGACTGCCAGGTATGTCTATATCTCTGTATTCTCTATACTGAGAAGGCCAGAACTGGACACACTCCTGTGCTTAGTAGAAGGGAAGGATCACCTCCATCAACCTGCTGGTGGTACTTTGCCTAACGCAGTGCATGACGTCATTAGCCTTCTTTGGGGCAAGGGCACACCACTGCTGCCTCATGTTCAACTTGGCGTCCACCAGGACCCCAGGTCCTTTTCTGCAAAGGTGTTTTCCAGCTGCGCAGCCCCAGCATATATCAGTGTATGGCATTGTTCCTCCACAGGTGCAGAGCTTTGCGCTTCTCCTTGTTGAACTTCATGAGGTTCCTGTCAGCCCATTTCTCCAGCCTGCAGAGGTCCCTGTGAATAACAGTGTGACCCTCTGGTGTTATCAGCCACTCCTCCCAGTTTTGTGTCATCCGCAGCTTTGCTTGAGGGTATGTTCTGCCCCATCATCCAGATATTAATGAAGATGTTGAACAGGACTAGACACAGGATTGACCCCTGGGGTATGCTGCTTGTTACTGACTTCTAATTAGACTTTGTTCCACTGATCGCCACCCCCTGGGCCTGGCCATTCAGCCAGCTTTCAGTTCATCTCACTGTCTGCTCGTCTAGCCCCATACATCAACAGCTTGTCTACGAAGATCTTATGGGGGGCAGTGTCAAAGGCCTTGCTGAAGTCTAGGTAGGCAATGTCCACTGCTCTTGCCTCATCTACTGGCCAGTCATTTTACCACAGAAGTTTATCAAGTTGCTCAAACATGACTTCCCCTTGGTGAATCCATGCTGACTACTCCTGATGAATAATGAACTTACCAGCTAACTTCCTGGAACTCTTTTATATACGCCTGCTTTTCATACATAGAATGTTGAATGGTCTAGTTATGTCTTGCAGTATTTACTGAGGTGATACCTTTTATGTTAAATTCTAATGGCCTTTGCTGAACAACCATGTAAGGAAACTTAAATGGAATGTTTGTGGCACGTATTAGCCTCCTGGGATTCTAATTGTACATCTGTTTCATTTTCAACTGAATTAAAAAAAAAAAACAACAAACATTTTTCCTTTAGAAAAGGAATTATACCCCAAAAAGGTGGTAACTCATCGTGGCCTGGATGATGTTTCCTACAAAGGCGTGTTTCATTGACGAAATGAAAGCTTTCTCGTTGTTAGAAATGCACAAATGGGCTTTCTTTTTAGTGAATGAAACAGTGTATTCATGTGCTTGGTTTGGTGTTGCTTGCAGCATTAGGTTCAGAAATTATCTGAATATTTACATTTTCTGTACTGAAGGTTCTTGTTGGAAGCACTGCCTTTTTTTTTCTTTTTTAATTTTTTTAAGACATCTAGAAAACAAACTAGTATTTTTAACACTAGTGGTGATCTGAGACAGACTGAAATTTCTGTCTTTTCGAAAGGCCTTCTAAGGAAGGAGACATGCTAGAAAAATGAATCATCTAGACAACAGCTGACCGCCTTCTTACCGGGACAGTTGTGCTTGTACTCTTGCCAAGTAAGGTGAGTTATGCTTGGAAAAATATATTTTAAAATTGGGGCAAGATAAAAATGTGCAATTAGCGTGTATTTGTTTCAGAAGCCAATCATCCTGTGCCTTAAGAACCTGGCAGCTGACAGACTTGAAAATACTGCTTGGTTCACTCAGCACTGGAGAAGCAAGATGCAAAATGAGTCACTGTGTGGAAAATCTACCAAATTAATGGTAATATTACAAGGCTGAATTGCTGAGTCACCTACCAGTATGTGAGAGTATATGGAAATTCCTTAATTAAAAACAGGTACATGAATTATGACATAAAAATTCTTACCTAGTTAGCCCATGTAGTGTTAGCCCTAATAAATAAGGGCTAGACTATTACAAAAAGTATTCAAAGAATCAGTTGTTTCACGTGAGAGCGCTCGTTTTTGTTACTTTCACAACACAAGAGGAAGATAAAGGATGATTTTTTGACCCAGTAACACCTGTGACAAAACTGTTGCCTTCCAGTGAAATGAAGACTTCACCTTTGAGAAGAGCGTGAACAGAGTCTTCCTGTGACAAACCGCCTTGCAGCCAGAGTCAGTAAGTCAGCAAACCTACACTGACCACAAAGTATTCATGTTTCCTTTAGTGTTATGATAGTCTTGACAGTAAATAAAGACTCCTTTTTCTTTTCTAAATTGGCACTGATAGGTGCTCAAGCTCATTCTAGTGTTCCTTCAGAGTGGCTGCGAAGATGAAATAGGCATATGAGTTCTGGCCTGTAACTTGCTTTGTTTGCATCTGACTAAACACATGCTTCTTACAGCACAGCATGTTTCTGAGAACGATTTTGCAATCAGTATGTAAATAACTATCAATCTTCTTTTAGGGAAGAAAATGCTGGTTTTGTCCTGTCTTCCATTAGATTTTTGTACATTTAATATTCCATACTCGAGATCTGTATAACAAGACCTGATTTAATAGAGGTCATAAAGTGTAAAAAAAATCAGTATTTTCAAATGGGAGAAATTTTCTAGTATTTCATAGGAATCACTTCTTACTTACAAAAACACTACTTATATTTGTGCTTCTACATTTTTAGTCGAGGTATGGCAAAAATAAGGTATACGTGAAAACATACAGACCTGGGTTTGTCTTTTGAAAAAATGTGAGCTGAAAAATGTATCCTTATTATTTTTCCCACTGAAAACTTGCCTAAAGTGTCATGTCTCACCATGAATGGTGAGTAGAAGTGTTAAATTCATTGTCTTTTGAAATAATTATCACATTTAACTGCATTTTAAGTGCTGTCCAAAATTCATGTCCTGCCTATGAACATAATAGAGTTTAAGCATCAACTCTTGATTTAAAACCCTTAATTTTGATGACTAAAAATTTTCCTTTACAGCAATCATTATCAATCATTAACAATTTCACCACTATTAGAAGCCTCCATAACAAAGTTTTGCTTGCTTCATTAAATGCCTTCACAATGTGAGATCAATTACTTGTTTTATATACCACCATAGTGGTATATAAAGACTAAATGTGACAGAACTTAAAATATATACATCTATACACATTTAATAAAAAAAAAAAAAGAAACAAAAGACATTTTAGATGAAGTGGAATAAAAGAAAAGATATTATGTGGGAATAAGTTTCAGTATGTACTCTTAGTGTTCAGTTGAGATTGCTGTAACCACTGGAGTGACTTAGGAAAACAACTTTGAGACGAGTTGTAGGCATTTAAGAAGCTGTGATTCCATTGCATTCAAACATCTTGTTCCATTTTCATGCTAGTTAATGTTTTTCAGTCTGTCATCTGAAACCTCTGGGGAAGGAAAAACCCCTTCCTGAAATTATTTTTAAAGCAATACCCAAATCTGAGAATTTTAATTTTTCTATACACAGAAGTTACTACATTTGTTGACATTTCAAACATTATTTATTTGCTCTAATCAAAACATACAAAGCTTACCAGTAACTACTTTGGTTAAAAAATGAAGGATCACTTTTTTCACATTAAAACCAAAACATCTGGTCAGTAAAATACTTCACTGTACATGGTATTTTGGCTTATGTTTTGTTAATTCCGTGCAGTAAAGCACATTGTTAACTACTGTTTAATACTTTTGCCTCTGTTTAAAGGGAGAAAGAAATGTATTCTTGATTACTGGCACTTCAGAATTTAATAGAGGCATCAAGGTAGAATAAAAACCCCAAGTCATTGAATCCTTCAGAAAATGAAAACTTAATGATAAAAATATTTTCTATGGCGTTTTTTCCTTCCTGTACTTAGTTTTACTGGGTCTGTGATTCTTTTTTGTTGCACTCGTGCTGCAGTCTTTGCAAACTGTTTATTACATGACAATATATGAACTGCATGGTACTGACTGCCTATGTTCTATTAACTTTGGCTAGTAATGATGGGTTGGGATTTTTTAATAGCCTGCTCCATTTTTAAAATTGCTTTTAGTACAGTTCTAAAACAGGTGCTGAGGAGTACTCACTTTATGTTTGTATGTACTCCCTTCTTCATCCTTTTGCAATTTTATTCTTTTGATCTCTGAAGTTAGATTTAGATTGTTTTATTAGGTATGAGTATGGGATTTCAGATGAAAGTGAGATGTTAACCAAACACAAAAAGGAAAAAACCTGATTTGTAAACCATTTTTTTCCACTTGTCCTCCTGTGGCTTTGGAAAATCTGATTAAAATCAGCTGGTATTGTGTTTATTTAAAGAAAGAATGAAATGTGGGGGAAAAGGGAAAAAGAATAAACAGCAAATAGTTCCTGAAGTTCTAAGTTCCCTCTTAGAACTAAGAAGTTGTTAGTTCTCTGTAAGAAGTAAGTTCTTCTGATAATGAAAAATACCATATACACATGAATTTTCTCTATAATGTTCCTAATATTAGCAACCTAAATGTGTCTTTCCTCCTCTGAAGGGTATTAGCAGGTGTGCTATTTCCAGTTTCCTAGTCAGATAATGAAAAAACAAAATGTCACTTTCTAGCAAAAGGAATCACAACACCCAACAGCATATGGTGATGTGTGCTGAAAGTCCTACTGCCTTCTGTAGATATAGTTTCTTATAGTTGAATGACTCAGTATTAAAGAGAAATAGCAAGGATTTCCCTTTGCATGTTTTCCAGCTAGACTGTTGGACATTATAGCTAGTACAGCGTACAGCTTGTTTGAATCTTCCTAAGATATGTTGAGTATGAGGGTATTTCTCATTTCAAAATCAAAACCAGGCTTTAGAAAATGCACTGGGAATTCCAAGTGATGTTGAATTTTCTACAGCTGGACAAAGCAAAAATACCCTACTGATTCTTTGCCTGTGGTATTTTAACAAAGGGGCTTTCATGTTTAAAATTTGATATATAGACTCTTATAATGCTCTGTGTACTGTTCACGAGGTTGGTTACAGGCCAGAACTCATTTATGGGGGTTTTCCAGCAGGCTAACTCCACTGTAAACTGTAGTGTTACCTTTTATGTGTTGCTACTGTGAAAACAACAAAACCTTGCATTTAAAATTCACAAACTACCTAACATTGTAAGAGCTCTTTCAGATCCCATTGAAATCCAAACCTGCTCACAGCAAAGTGTTAGAAGTCATACCAGCCATACCAGTATTTTATTTAGATTGGACAAAGCATCAGATTCATAATGCGTGCAACACCCATTAACTACCAATGAAACTGAAAGAGATTTTTATTTATATTTTCTTGTATTCCTTAATTTACTGACTTGGGGGGCACGGCGTGAGGGTGGTGGCAGGTTGTTTAAATACTATGTTTGTTGTGCATTAGATGAGCTGGTGCACAATGTGGCACCTGAAAAAATGCTTTTGTGGTTTAGACACCCCACTGCAGCCATTAGAACTCATTAAGAATGATTTTGCAAGCACAGGTGAGTACTTTTGCATGTTTAGTTGGAGCACACATGTCTCACTGCTTTGCCTAAAGACAAGCAGCTGCATTTGCTTATTGATACACATCAGTTAATTTAAAAGGTAAGAAGGAATGCCTGCCTAAACAGCAGTGCATGGCACGTGCTACTCAAAGCATTAACTATCCTTATTTTCCTGAAACTGTCAGGCCTCAAAAGGGTATCAAGCATTTTCTACAGAAAGACAATCTCAGTGAAATAACAGCAAACGTGAAACTCAGCTTGCCATA
>KZ508879.1:3520-15548 GCA_002844005.1 Limosa lapponica baueri | reverse complement strand
TTTTTTTGTTGTTGTGTTTGGTTTTTTTTTAACTTTTGTTTTATCTGCTAAGTAGGAGACAAAATTCAGACAATGTCTTCAAAAATATAAAAACTGAAAATTATTTTGAAGCTAGGTTTAGATGTTTGTTTATTTATTTCTAGATTATTTTATAATATTTGCAAAAATCCACCCAGTCTTAGAAAGGAATGCTATTTAATGCATTCAGAATTTTTAATGTTTGATCCTATATATAACGAGTAACATATATACAAACTCTGATTCTGAAAATAGTTATTAATCCGAAATAGTAATTACTTCAGTTGAAGACCATGCATACAGACAGTACTTCAGCACTTCTATTTGGTTGTTCTGAAACAACAGAAACTAATTTTTGAAAATAACATTATTTTAAAATGTTTAAAATGTGTTTAATAACCCTTTATGTTTGAAATGTGAAATATGAAAAAACTTCTATGAAAACAAAAGAATAAAAACAAGATACAGTGAATGTGCTCCTAAAATATTCATGTTATATTCTGTTTCAGAAATTTACGCCTTCTTGATGCAGAAATATTTCACAGCAAACAAGAAGCTGAGGAACTCTCATTTTTCCAGAATACAGTCTTGAAAGAAACTGGAAAATGCAAAGGGATTTTATTGAAGAAGTATGATCCAGTGTATCCATATTTTTTAAGCTATAGGGAAATTTTTAACTTTTTCTTCAACTGCTTTTGAAACTCTGAACTTTCTGGAGAGAGAAGGAATGACCCATTTTAATAATACATAGTAAAGAAAGAGATGCAGTGTTGTGAAATGCTTTGAGGCCTATGAACGAAAACTGCTTTGTAAATATTGTGTTATCATGATTTGTGCAGTTTTCTTATTCTGCATTTTGGTGTGACGTATTTTGCTCACTTCTTAGAGATATATTAACATTATGTGTTCTGGTCTGTTATGACAAAAGCTTTTATTTTGTGGTCTTGTTGGTGCTGGATAAGTGAGAAAATACGATGTTGCTACTGTCAATAATTTCTGACATTTTAGAATACGACCTGTCATACGAATTTTGTAAGATTTGCCCCATCCCTACTTAACACAAAGGAAGTGTCTCATTTATAGGAAGGTTAACTTAGTATCGCATCAGTAACAGAATCTCTGTAGAACATCTATTGAAAGTTTTGGAATTTCAGTTTGTATATTCTCAGTTTTGAAGCTGTTTATGAGAGCGGAGTCATCTGAGAAATGTTTTATGAACGAGATCTGTTGACTTTAGAGGGTATGATTAAGATTGTTCAAAAGTTAAATATTTGGATATCATAGTGTTCGTATATTTGGTCTGAGATGTTTTAAAGAAGACAGATTTCTTGGTAGTGCACTCAGTTTGCTGCAGTTATGTTTTCAAATAAAGCATCAAAATTACTAGGTCTTTTTAGATATTTGTGGCCAAACTGTATTGTTTGTATGCATTTGATCTTTCTTTAACCAGTAATGCTTGATTCCTGCAGTTATGTATTACTGCACTTCTACTATTTCAGGTTTTAGTTAAATAATATAACTGTTGAGACTACTATAGTCTCTAACACTCGTTTTTTTCATTCTGTTAACATTGAAAGTTTTTATTTCTGTACTTGTCTATGATTTTGTTACATTTGCCTTTACCATTTTCAGATGTATTTCTCTCTGACCTTGAAGATAGTGTTCTGCTCTTTCTGCTACACACTTCTTTACTTCCTGTTTTTCAGCAATGCCAGAGCACTTAAATTTGGTTGCAACTGGGCAGAATTGCCTTTGGGTTACTTTCGCATCTTAACATCTACTGAGGTTACAAGGACGCGTAATAAACTGCACAATCTCTGGAACTTAAGTGTGCAACCTGTGAAGCCTTTTTGGCCTGAGAAATAGGAGATAGCGAATCTGTCTATCATAATATCTTATATTTTAAATATGGTTCCATAATACTAGATAACACTTTCAGAGACATGATTCCTTAGAATTTAAAGATACTAGCATATGACTTACTTAAGTTAAACTATAGTTTTCCAAGTAGGCTGCACCATCTTTTGACTGCATGTAATAAAGCATTTATCACAATTAACTTGAAACAACATGCTAAACCACATTTATTCATGCTAATAACTTGAAAAAATTAAAATTATTGTGTTCTTTTAAGGTGGTTTCCAGAAGTGCAGAAAATCTTTTACCGAGGTAATAAACGAAAACAAGTACCCAGCAATGCCAGCATCACTAAATTAGAGTCTTTCTTCAGTTGTGCTGCCACTTTAATGACTCGTCAACTGCAACATTTACTTTTACATTCAGTTCAAGACTTTACAGATTTAATTGTTCAACCGGCAGTAAGTAGTCTTTCAAATGCTCACTAGCAGCATTGTTTATCCATGTATATACAATTTATTTCCTGTTAATTTTGCTTCTTTTGAAAAAAATTATAGAAAAAAAGAAGTATGAAGCCTAGTGGCAGATGCTTTCTGGAAAAAAAACCAACAATATTTTAGGAACGCATTATTAACTAAGTAGATTTTAAATAGTGGGATTTTTTTGTTATGTAAGAAGGGAAATATCAACATATTTTAAATCTGATATCCTCAAGAACATACTGCAGTCCATTAGACATACAGTATAAATTAATTAATAAAAAGGCCATTTGCATCTTGCACTAATACTCTCTCTCTCCATAATACCCATCTGTGAAGGAGCCTTATCTTCTCTCGCCTATTAGTAGGTGTCTACTACATACTTTGACAGAATAGTTTTTTGGGGAAAAAAAAGAAGGAACTCACACACAATGTCTGTTGTAGAGTTAAATATTTCTTGTTGATATTTGATGTCTCAGAGTGCAACTGGATCTTTGTTCAGCTTTTCGTTAATAGAGCCTTGCCATCAAATGTTCTCAGAATTCTGGCTCCAGGTAATATTGATGAAAAAACATGCAGAGAATGTAAGGAAGTAAGGAATCATGTTGTGGAAGCAGAGTGTGTATTTTTCATTCCCAGTCCCTTGTAATTCCTTTGTATACTTCTGAGTTAAGTGGCCTTTGATGTCTGCAGTACTATTTTTCTCTTCTTGTTAGTAATAGGTACTTATTTTCTAATTGTTATGGTTTGAGGAACCCACAACAATTTATTGTAGTTCAGACATTTATTCCCAATGACCTGTCCCCACTAAGAGAGGGGAATCGGGGGAAAAAACAAGGAAATCCAAGGGTTGAAATGCAAGCAGATTTAGTAGAAAGATTCAGTCTTACTACTGATAACACTAATGAACCAATATTAATACTGATACCAATATAAAATATACAAGGGTTATACTCAGCCAATTATATCAGTAGGAAGCTGTGCGCTCCCAGCAGTGGACAGCAAATATCAGACACTGTGAGTGCTATGACTTTGTGAGGAAGGGAAGGCCTCAGGGGTCCGGCACTTGCGAAGTTATCGGGATCACAGCCATGAAGGGAGAGAGAGAGAACTTCTCAGCAAACTTCCTAATTTACATTGATTGTGAAGTTCATGGTATGAAGTAGTCCTGTTGGCCAGCTTGGGTCAAATGCCCAGGTCTTGCTCCTCCTCTTCCCTGCACCTGGCTAACTCAAAGACTCAGAGGCCTTGAAACCCATATACCATAGCTGGCTATAAAGTAAATATTTTCACAAATTCAGACACCAGAGTCTTCTAAAAGTGAAGTTTTCCCAGGTGTTAGAAGAGAAATTAGTCCTGTCTCTCTCAAACTAGGACACTAATCTTATCCTTCCTAATGGTAATCCTATGCTACCTGGTAGAGATAAAATGCTTCCTCGTGTTTCCTAATTAAAATTTAGTGTAGTTAGAATATGTTAGCAGATGTGGGAAAGTTAAGAGATGTCTGATCCAGATTAAAGATAGGATGAAGAGTCAAATTATGCCACCAAGGACAAAAGCATTCACAAATTTTCATACTGGAATACTTGGGAATCCATACTGCAAAAATAATCATCATAATACTCAGTTTTTGTGGATCAGATTCTTGTTTAGCAAATAAAATTGTTTTTTGTTTTTGGTTTTTTTTTTAATGTTAGTAGATTCATAGTGGCTGTTCCAGATGATGGAGTGCTGTACACATAGTAATTCATGTATCGTTACACTTCTGATGACTACTACTGCAAAGCTACTCTGCCTCAGTCTATGCAAACAACTTTTTTAAAGTTGTTGCCTGGTGTATAGAGGATGTCTCTTGTGCCTGTATTTTGGCTTAACAGTTTATGTGACTTTTATCAGAGACATACTTCCTACTTGTGCAAGTATTTTTGTTAGGATTATGGCATGTCATTGGCAATTAAAGTCCTGACAATTTAAAATGCATATGCTGGAGTAATTCTTAATGATCTTTTGACTTTTCTTGCATGAGTAAACTAATATTTTACTTTCTTTTTTTTTTGTGTGTGTGTTAGAAATCAGTCCAAGCCTGCAAACACCCAGGTTTTATCCTGAGGCTCGTCCTTCAGAATGATGGTATTAAATTTGAACCTGACTTTAATGACTACAAGGATATATTATTGAATGTTTATACTGTTATGATTCAAGCTGTCAGTGATATACCAAGAGTTGAGACCAAATTATTTTCAAAGTGGGTAAGACATTACAGCCCTCACGGGTTTTGTTTTATCATACTGTTGCTACATTTAGTTCCTAGGTGTTTTAATAAATAGTCCTATTGTCAGAACTTATGTAGTAATATTATAATGCTCTCTCAGGATATATGGAACACTGAAATCATCTAAATTTTATTAATGAAAGGCCCAGTCACTGTTCTCTAAGCAAATAAAAAGCCAAGATTCAGCTAGTTTCCTATGAGTTTTTTCATGCAACAGCTACTGTTAATGTACTAGAAACAAAATTGATGCATTTAAATTTTAAACACATTTCTGCAGTGTTTTGGAAAATATGTTCTATTTTGGTACTGGAAAGGGTACTGTCTTTTTGATTATAGAATCTTTTGAGTAGACTATCCTTTAAAAAAATTGAAGCCATAATTTTTAAGCAATTTATATTTTAGTTGGTTTATGCATTCAATCAGGTTAAAATGTTAGGTCAAACAGGAAGCAGTCCAGGTTAAGTAAAAAATATTTTGTCAAATAATAATAACAATAGTGTACCTACTTAGGTTAGAATAGCATGTTACTTTCAGTGTAGCAGTCTTAATTTTTCATATATGTAGAATGAAAGTAATGCCCTGTGGTGCCTCTTGATCATTTTCCAGAGAGCTGTGGAAGGTGAACATTTTTTTTTCCTGAAGGAATATCATTTGGACATTCTGTTGCCCTTTCTGTTTACCACCAAGTTTAATTTTAAATAAAGATGCCAGCCCTCAACTTTTTTGTTAATATGCTTTGCCACATTACCAAGCAGAAATCTGAGCAGTGTGCTGTGCTTTATAAAAGCACTAATCAATAACCTGTGAAAAGACAAATTAAGCATCTCAAGCACGTCTAAATGCACAAGAGCAAGGCTTTAGATCTTCTAGGGAGTTGCACTAAAGTGCTTTCTGTTTTTCTAATGTTACAGATTCATCAGTTGATAGCAAAATTGAAGTTGTGCCTGTGGTTCAGGGACAATAAAATCCATTTGATTGAATTTAAAAATGTTGATAGAATTGCTTGGGTAGATAAGTATGTGGACTTCTGAGTTTCTGAATGAAGTAGCTCTGATTTCTTATCTGATGGAGGCAAACATCTGTAACCTAGGATTCAAAAAAAATCTGGGAGTAGCATGTAAGTGGCTGTATATAGAAAATTAGGTTTTTAATCAAATTTTAATTAGAAAGATTTTAAAGTAATATTAGGTTGATTTTTCTATACTGTTTATCTTCTTTGACATAACTGAATTACAGACAACTGTCATATGAAAATGTGTTTGGTTTTTTGTGTGCTTTTTTTTTCAAAGCCAAAAGGTGAGTCCTTGTCAGCTGTCTTGAAGCCTGTTATCCTAGATGAGATCTTGGATGAACATAAGAAAAGGATCATTGAAGAAATTATCAAACAAAGTGCTGCACCTGTGGAACATCTTAAGCTGTACGATAAATACAGCTTCCTCATAAACAAACAAGCTGAACAAGATACTGATCAATTCCTGACAGAGGAACATACCTTTGAAGAAATGAAAACAGAAATTATAAAGTACCAAAAACTTGCCAAAGAAATAAAATACACTTCTAGGAAGGTAAATTATAATAATATTCATGAACATATATGGATATCATTTTAATGTTGATTTTGTACTAAGAATGTTGTAAATCAGATGTGATGATAATTAGCTGTGAGATAATTAAGTGAAATAAAATTCTTTTTTTCAGAGAAAGTTTTTCAAGAGCTAGCAGTTCTGGGGAGTATTTGCCATACTTAAGTGAGACTTAATTATTTTTGCTAGAAATGGTATTGGGACCTCTGAAGGCATTCAGAGTGTGCTCCTCTTAGATGTGAAGATGTAAGAGAAAGTGTGGGTCCAGCCATCTCCAAACTGCCTCTAAGAATCTAAGACAGAGAGAGGATCCTTTAACATGAACCACTTTCTTTTTTGTCCCTGTAAGGACATTCTGTGTTGAGAATCCTTTGTCCTTCCATTCTGAAAAAGAACTCAGAAGGGTAAAGTGGTTTTGCTTAAACTGTTTTTCTCCTAGTTTTCAGTGCAAACCTAAGTTCTGGAGAAACTAGTACTTAAAGGTCTGTCTTGAGAGCTGCTGTGTGCAGCAGTCAAGCTGACTTGCCTGCTAGTCAAAGGGGGCATTGGATTCGGAGACTCACTGGGAAGCAGAGTCCCATTTTAATCCTAAGGAATGTCACGTGTCTCTAGCAGTAAAGCAAGATTACCACATTTTAGATGTATTTCAAACTCTGTAATTTCACCAGACAACATTCACTGCTACAGACAGTAGATGCCCTTCCTTTTTCAGCAAGTAGGTTATCTGTCAAGGTAAAAAGTGAAGGAAGTAAGATTTATACAAAGTTCAGTATGCATATACAGAATAACAAGTATTAGCAACTATAGCTTTTTCTTTCCCTTCTTCACTTGAAAGTTTTGAAAGCATTTTATGATTTAACTAAACTCCCAGGTGAGATCCCTAACATTCTGCTTAAGACAGTGAGAGAAAATAGGTAAATGCTATTCAGTATTCTGACAACTATTGCATTTGTATTGCAGTATCTCCGTCTAGGAATGTTTGAATTGCATTGTGATGGATTAATAAGCGCTTTGGTAAAGCGAGCAGATAATATTTGTGAAAAAGTTGTTTCCAAAATGTTCAAAGATCATCAAGACATAAACATGAGGTAACTCTCAAACTGAAAATGTGTATTGAAACGTACTTAATTTTGTTTCCACTGTAGATTTTTTTTTTAATCCTTGAAGGATATGTTGATCTCATTTGTGCTGTTATAAATGTATGTGATTTGTCCAAGGATGATTAAAACAAAACGCACATGCCAAACTCCTTATTTTATGTATTTTTCAGACTATGTGGTGAATTTGAGAGAATATCGGAAAAAGCCCTTACTACACCATCTAATACACAGGAACTAATGGAACTTAAGGTACTCTCTTCTTTTTTTATGAGTCCAAGCAAGAAGTAGCTACCAATATTATTCCTCTGGCTTTAAGCAGCAGCATATGCAAGTTGGCCCTTTACAGGTTGTCATTCTGGCCTTGTCAGTGGTGCTATATCTGTATTACAAAATAGAAAAGGACAGGTCTTCTTTGTCTGTGAGTCTGAATGTCATAGCCTGGCTCTCATACATACAGCTAAACTCTTTTCCCCACCAAAACATCATGGGTGCAACCAGAATGCTTGTTTGGAACAGTCCTTTGTCTCTTCTGTCACTTGCCCTGTACACTTGCATTGTTGGCAAGAATGCTGGTTGGCATGAACCAAAACCCTGTATAGCAGCTGTCTTGAAAGTGGGAGATGTGCAACCTCGAGATGTGCAAGATAATCCATTGGAGTACGTGAAGGAAATAGTATTTGTTTTTATCTTTAAAAAGTGAGAAAGAAAGTAAGTTTACCAATATTTAATATACAGATTGACCCTGGTGCCCTCCCTCCGTCTGTATGTCAGATGGTCCTGCATCACATATGTTTATGAGGTGTCCTGAGAAAAGAGTAGGTGTTTCACAATGCAGAGGGATTGACAGTGGCAACCTCACTTATTCGCTTGCTTTCAGTGTGTTACTATGTATTGCAGTTTGTGGGCCCAATTAAGTAGATTTACATATTACGTTATCTAGTTTTAAATAATCTAACCCTCACAAAATGGACAAGTGGCTTAAAAAGATTCCTTTAAAGAAACTGCAGATTTAAGATAATACTAATAATGTGAGCACAAGTGATCAACAAGAAAATGGCAGAACTGACACTTGTAATCCTAGTGCGAGCTCTTCATCATCCACATTACAGGGTAAAAATAATGATGGTCTAATCAGATTTGACAAGTTGGCCAAAAAAATTCAAAATTGTCAGGAAGAGTGTTCAAAATCCATTATCATTAATGATGAACCTTGCCTGAAATGTCTGTTATGCCTTGAGATATTAGTTAATGATAGTATGAAATCACCACACTTAGCAAAACATGTAAAAATTAAGTATCCAGATCATGAAGAGAAACCTCTACAGTTTTTTCAGGGAAGTTTCAAGTCACATGATACTCAAATCTGGTACTCTACAAAGTGCAATGCTTCATTCTTAGAACACTCAGAAGCCTCCTCTTATTTAATAGCGAAAGAGAAAAAGCCACAGACCAGTTGGGAAACACTTGTTCTTCCTGCTGTGGTAAAAATGGCATGAAAAGTGATATTGTGACAAACTAAAATGCTTTTTGTTGTCAGCAAATACTGTTGGAAGGCACATGGAAAACATTGCTGAAGATTTGTAGACACAAGTATTAGAACAAGTTATGCAGCGTGGGAGATTTGCTAAACAGTTGGATGAAAGTACAGATGTTTAACATATCTCAGTTTATGGTATTTGAGGAGGAGAAAATATATTTTCAACAGTAAATGACTTCTTTAATAAAAACATTGCTTTATGGAAAAACTGTTCAAGTGTAACCATTGATGGAGTGGCTTCTTTGACTAGAATAAAAAAAGGATTCCAGGGTAAGGTTAACAGAGATAGCACCATACGTGAAATTCTTTCTCTGCATCATTCATAAGCATACAATGGCAGCAAAGATGCTGGAGTCAGAAGTGCGTGAAGTTCTACAGGATGTCATCAATATGGTAAATTTTATAAAACAAGATCATAAATAGTATCATCTTCAGAATAGTTTATATTGAAATGGGGTGTGACCATGAAAACCTTTTGTGCCGCACGGAGTTTTGCTGGTTATCTTGTGGCAAATTCCTTTAAAAGAGTTGTCGAACTTAAAGCTAAGTTCTGCATTTTTCTTTTACAAAAAGAAAGTATTCCTAATTTTGCTGACCTTTTCTGTGATGACAAGTGACTGTCAGTAGTATGCTACTAGCAGATATTTGTGGTAAAATAGTGACACTTAATCTGTTCTTCAAGGTAAAGGTGACATCTTTAAGAATGAGTGAGAAATTAACTTTGCACAAGGAAATCATACTATGGAGACAGCATTTTGAAAACAGGTGTTTGGAAATGTTTCTGTTGTTACATGATTTTCTTGCTGAAAAATATATTGTCTCCCCCCCCCAAACTCTCATATCTGTACACTTTAAAAACTCGGAAACAGAATTTTTTAACCTGTTTAAAAATCTTACAAAGTGGGTTTTGAATGCATTTGTTAAAAATACAAAAATGCAAGAATAACTGAGTGGTATCAGGGATGATGGAAATTTACTAGATGAATTTCAACAAAAACCTTTGCATAATTCGTGGATGGGATCATGATTTGTTATTAAGTGCAGCCAGGCCAGTGATGCAGTTCTTCCATTTGGATCTGTGTATCTTTGAGGGTTGGTTTTTTTTTTTAAGACTATGACTGCCATTAAAATGAAGTATTGAAATAAACTGAGTTTAGAATCAGACCTTTGAACCTCTGAATCTCAATCTTGAAATCAAGATTAATGAAGCATAGTCAATCACATTGCTCTCAGTAAAAATATTAATATTAGTGAAAGCAAAAATATTTCTGTAAAATTGATGAATAAAAATTATTTAAAATATTGTTTATTTCATCTTCACTTAATAATTTTTAATCTCTATTTTTTGCCTATGTTTTATTATGTACATAATACGTTAGTATGGTAGCATGTGTTTATAATCTATAAATAAATATACATGTATTCAGAGGGTATTCTCAAAGATTTATTGCTGATAAGGATGTGTGATGTTTGGAGATCACTGCTGTAGGGGAACGTGCTAGCAGGCAGTGTGGCTGGCTGGAATGCTGACTGAGCCTGCTAGTAATATAGCTATTATCTGGAAGTTTTGTCACTGATTTTCATGAAGCAAAGCGTTCATATATCATGACTTGGAATAAGTGCATTGTTTTATTTCTATCCCCATCTAGCTGGTATAAGCAGATAACAAATAATTTCTGTAGTGTGGGCAACATGCCAGTAGAATTAAATTTAGACTGCGTGTTCTTCAGGCTTCTGAACAGATAGTGTAGTCAAACACTGAATATCTCTTGGCTCTCCTGAATTAAATTCAAGCAGTCTGATTAGATGTGGAAGACTCAATATCCGTTCCCAATATCCTAAACTAATCAAAGAGTTGAAACCTGAGATGTAGGGAACTTTAATACATATTTAATTCTTCACAAGAAAACTTTAAAAAGCACTCATTGGCAAGTTGTATGAAGTAATTTTGCCTTTATATCCTTTGTTGAATGATCATTTAAAATTTAGCAGATGTAGGGTTTGCAGTTCAGTAACTGTAAAATCCCATCTCCTCACTTAGAAATACCACTTCTGTAATCAAAACCCTGCTGTCTCTTTGATGTATTCAGGCTCCAGTTCAGCGAAGCACTTATATTCACACTTGAAATGTAACGTGTCTTAGTCTCTTGCTGTTTGGCACTGTTGTGATGTATGTGCCCAACATTAAATGTGTGAAATGCAGGTGTTTGCTTAAAATAAATTGGATGTCTGAGTGATTTGGACTTTTGCTGTAGTGAAGTTTAACATAGGATATAACTTTTTATGTAACTGGAGTAATGTTTTCAAGTAAAAAGTAAAATGCTTAAAAGTTGAACTATGTGCTGTCTGAGAATACAGTGCCTTTAAAATGCATACATGTTATGTTATATTAAATTATGTTATAATTTTGTATTGGAGAATAAACAAATTGCATGTAATCATGCATAGCATGTAATATTATACCAGCATCAACCCCCTCCTAATAGTTCTTCCATCTCATTGCTGTCTTTGTTTGGGCTATTCTTTTAATAGCCAAATGTTCTGTAGCAATTCATAGCAATGAGTATATTCTGAAGCACAGAAACTTCTGTTGAAAGAGCAAAAGCATAGATTTACTGGACAATTTATCCCTACCTTACGACGTTTCCAGTGATACCACATTGTGTCATCATATTACATTTTTCTGTATCTTCAATTGATAGATATCAAATGTTATTTACATATACTGGTATACTATTGATCTGTCCAATTGGTTAACGTTTTTCCTAATACAGCTCTTTTTTTGCTAAGAGGCATTCAGAGTGCTTCGTTGTGGATTATTGTTTAAACTGGGCTGTGTTGCTGTTCTCTTAAGAGTACACAGAATGTTATGTGTATCAATGCATTTTGCTGCCAACTCCTGAGATCTGAAAGAACAGAGTGATTTTTATTTTAACCCCAATGAGAAGTGCAGTGTGTGTCTATATTCCTTGTATTCTTACTGCTAGGGAAGACTTAATCTTACATTGGGCAATCCGGTGCTTCCCTTTCTGAACTGTGTTCTTTTTTCTTGTAGTTATTTTACTAATTTGTTCTTGGTAGCACCACACTTTCTTTTCCAAACCTGCAACACTTACAACAGGCTGTCTGGATTGGCTTCTATTTGTGCAAACCTTTGTGCATACAGCTTCACCCATTCTTTT
>KZ508878.1:24130-46805 GCA_002844005.1 Limosa lapponica baueri | reverse complement strand
AGCCTGTTGGTGCTTCACTTCTGCCATGAGTTCCAGAGCCTGTGCTGCTCATGGCACAGATGCCCTGTGCCCCCTAATTAGGGTGTTTGTTAAGCTCTCTAAATATCTCTGCCTGATACAAATAATTGTCCTTGCACTAACCAGACTTTTAAGGCCCAGTTTTCTTTTGCTGGGCAGGGATTGTGGGATTTCTCTTCTCTTACAGGCTTTTGTGGGGTGGCTATGGTGGGAATCTCATCAGCCTGTGGCAGAGGAGATACTTGGAAGGACAGTGCAGCAGTGTTCTGTTTGCTGGAGGAAGAAGCACTGTTTAGGTAGCTGTCACCACAAGAGCTTATGTGGTTTAGATCTTGGCTGGGTTTGAAGAGGTGGCACTATGCTGAACGTGTTGCTCTGTACTTCAGCCAAGGGTCTGCTTGCCAGAGTACAGCATCACTTCTTGCTGGTGTTTGTTCCCTGAAGTTAATAAAGGGTGTATTAAATCAGTCATTTGTGCCAGCCTCTCTTGAGCTGTGGAAAGAACAGCCCTGTCTGAAAGCCGAGTCTTCTGTGAAGTGTCAGTGCTGACCTTAGAAGAGCCTTTATAGGGTTATTGCTACCCTGGAGCAGGGCAAGGAGAAACTTCTTTTGTAAGAGGCTTAAGGAAAAGGCTGGTGCTTCTGGATGGCTTCTGTGGACTATTAGCAGGGTCATTGGGGTCTCCAGAGGGCCTTTCTGCCAGGCTGAGGAGCAGAGAGGATAGATCTGGTGCAAATCAGGGCACGTGAAGCTAGTGGAGGGGAAGAGATGTGTGTTGGTGGGGAACTCAATGTGAGGATTTTTTCTGTGTTGGAGTTGTGGAAGGCAGTTTGTTTGATAACATCTGAAATCAATATGTGCAATTACTCTGCCTTGGGAGGATGCCTGGAGTGAGCATATCCATTACTGCCCTGGAGTGCAGGTGGAGTGTGGATGAGCCTGTTCAGCAGCTCAAAGCACTGACAAACACTGAGTGTTGGGGGAGGCAGGCTCTGCTTATGTGGGAGATCACACTTGGCTCCAGGGCTCCGCGTGGATGCTGAGCACACAGTGTTAGGCAGCATAAGCAGGCAAAAGGTGGGAGGGAAAATGGTTTGCGTGAGGCCAGCAGCAGAGCCCAGCTTTGGGCAGCACTGAGCTGTAGTAGGAGCTCTCCTGACACCTGAATGTGAAGGAGGGTGGGCAAACATTGCTTCTGGGTGGGTTTTGACCCCTCACTAACTTGGAGTGGGGGGAGACTTCTTCCTGCACAGCAGATGCAGCAACATCTGGCAGATGGTTGTTGCTACTCAGCCCTGCCACTGCTGCTGAAGTTTGGCAGTTGGTGACGGTGGGAAGCTGAGCTTGTCCCTTTGCTGAGAGCCAGTGAGGAGGCAAGTTACCCCTTTGGCTTCTGGCCAAAAATGAGACCTGAGCTGTCAGTGTAAAAACCAAGTATAAAGTTGGTATGAGAAAATGTTACTGCCTTGTGCCTTGAAAGCTAGGAAAGCAGACACCTCTGGGGAAAACGAGGTATATAGTAACCCTTGTGAAAATTCTCCCTCTTAGGTCTTTCTCCTCATGGTTTCAAATGACTCTTCTCCTGTGATTTTCAGGCCTTTATTTTTTTGGTACAGGATCTCACTTGCTTTGAGAAGCAAGCATCCAATGTGTAGGGAGGTGACCCAGTCATCAGAAAATATGTGGCTGAAGAAATGAGTGTGGGTAGGTGGCTGTAAAAGTGGTGGGGATGATTGAAGTGTACAGAAGCAATTGTTGACATAATGCAATCCTCGTGGCAGATCTGAAGGTTAGTTAGTGATCTTTATGATAGATAAAGCATTGGGTACAGTGGAGAAATGAATGATATCCAAATAATGCCATATAGTCGAGCATGTTCTTTGAATTAAGACAATGGTTAAGCTTAACATGGTTGGAGAAAAATGTCTGAAGTCTTCTAAAGAGTAGCAATCCTGGTAATTGGTAAATTGGGGTAGGATACTAACCTGAGAGATAATGGTGGGAAGAAGCTGCAGTGACTTCATGGATGTGTGGGAGGGTGGCTGCTGATTGGTGGTAGTGGTGAGGTGTAAGTATATATATGTGTGTGTTTCCAGCTCTTCAGAAACTCACGTTTCTTAGGTTGTGCAGTTAGCCACAGGTGGTAGCTTTAAGAATTGAGTCCTTCATCACAGAAACACATGCTCAGCTAGGACCATCTGCACCAGACCAGGAGGCTGCAGATTCCTTAGGAGGATGTAGCAAAATTGTCAAGAAATGGGGCTGCTCAGGCCCTGGGTGGCGGTGTCAGCCCTGCACCAGCAGATGTAGTGTGCCTCAGGTCCAGAGCTGCCTGTCCTTATAGGTGGGGTCCCCCGGCATTGGCCTGGCTGAGAAGAGGCACCGGGTGACAGGCACAGGGGAGAAGGGATGAAACCAGAGATGTGGTGAAGCACGGAGGTCTCTCATGGATTCCTAGGGAAGACTTGTGCCTTACTTCAAGGGTTGTTATGAATTAGCAAGTATAGCTTTTTTTTTTCCAGAATGGAACATCAGGGCTATCAAAAAATCCATCTGGAAATCTGACTCAACCTTTCCTATTTTCCTAGTTTCCAGCTACTGTGTTGCTTTCCAGTCTATTTTTTTCCCTGTACCCTATACAAATATGGTCATTTTATAGAATTCATCATTAATGATGGGGTGCAGTCAAGCACTGTGTAACTTACAGTTCTAACTTGCTTAGGAATTTGCAGTCTGGATTTGTTGGTCACTTTTCCTAGTGGGTTAAGTCTTTAGAAACATTTTCCTGTTCCATTGCAGTCTTCAGTTTTATTTTTGGCATAAGTGATATGGACAGAAACAGAGGGAGAAGCATAAATATTTGTCATAAATGTCAAGTACATGACATTGGAGAATTTTTTTTTTATTGCTTTCATGTGCTTGTGTCCCTGGATGGGGAGGTTCCCCTGAAAGGTCAAAACCTTTTGAGGACAGAGCTTCTCAGTGGGCTGAGGCTTGCAGCTGCAAGTGAAGGCTGTCCCATGGCAGCTGGAAGCTTCTTATTCCAAAAACTTGCTGATTTAGGGAGTGAACCTGGATGAAAATGAACCCTTTTATTTTATTTCTTGATGGCACCCAGCACATGAGCTGAGTCATGCTTTGTGGATAAAGGTGTGGTTTGCTGAGGGTTTGTTTCTTTTGGGTTGCTGCCCTGGGCAGGCATTATTTTAGGGCGAGTACCTCTGAAATAGTTGTAGTTCTTTTTGCCAGAAGCCATGTGGGATTCATTTAGCCTATTTGTCTCTGGGGTGGTTTCAGTGTTTCTGCGGATTGGTGGCTGCGTTTGGGGAAGTCTATGAAATGTTGTGATTTAATTCTTCAGTATTGTTCAGAGAGTTTATGGTGGAGTTCTTAACTAGTTAACAGTGACTGCTCTAATTAGTCTGGTGTGACTGTAAACAGTGAGGCTGTGACGCGGCACTGTCTGCTGGAGCAGCGCTTGAATACGTGTCTTTCTGAGATATAGGCATCCTTCTCCTTTCTGCTGTTCCCATGCTGTACTCAGCACAGCAGCCATGTGTATGTCTTAGACAAGCAGGAAAGCCATGGAAGCCCAGCCTTCCTTTCTGCTGATACTGGTGCTGAGTGGCAACTGCTTTCCTGAGGTTGGTGGAGCCAAACTCATTGCCTTGCTTTTTTTGGTACCTTCTGCAATCTTTGTCTCCAGTAGTTTTCACTTGCTCACACCAGTATAGGTGAGAAGGACCGTGTCCCATCCTTTTCAACTGGCAGCAGAGCCTGGGGTTTTGATGGGAGTCCTTGCTGCGGAGCAGAGATGAGGTCTGTATTAAGCCATTAGGAGTACAGAGCTGTATGCCAAGGCGGGAGGAAGAGAGCAGTTCCTTGAAACCTGCAGTTCCTATGCAATATCCCACAAATGTTTTTGGGGTGTGCCGATTGTTTTTTCTCAGCCAAGTGGTTCCGTAATTGTGTGACCTTGTGAGGACAAAGCATTAATGACACATTTTGGATGGCTGTTAGGTCCCTGTTCCCATGGGGAAGCTGTGCAGGGCAAGAGTCCTGACTGCACAGCTGTGCAGATAACATTTTCTTCAATTTTAGAGGAAAAAAAATTCTTGCCTCTGGTGTTCTTGCTTTACACAGATTTCTGCTATGGTTGTTGAACTCTAAGCATGCTAAGTAGGAAAAAGTCCTACAGACCCAAGGCTTTGAACTGGAGAAGGATGAGCTGGTATGTTGGATGTTAAATTAACACAAAGAGGACTCTTTCAGTTGTTTCCTCTGCTGCAGATTTCCTTGGTAACCTGGAGCTCCCATTCACAGATAGACCCAAACATTGAGTGCTTAGCATGGATGTTAAACTATGAGCAGACATGAGGGGCTCAGCTGGGGTGGGAAAGGAAGAAATAAAGAAGTGCTGTGAAAGTCGGGCGGAATAACACCTTCTGCAGATGTGTTAGTGTTGGATCTTTGACTGTGGTGAAGGTGTGAATCAGCTTTACCAAGAGGTGCAAGATCATCATACTCTAGGGACCTGGACTTCAGTGCCAGCATTTGGCAGTTTGGTACTGTATTGGAGCAGAGCTCTGCAGTCAGATGCTGCTGTCCTCCTGGTGGCTTGTGTTTCTCAGCTGTCCCTGCGTTGCAGAGATTATTCACAATTTTAGCTTGCAGTCCTGTGAATGCAGCAAAGCTTGGACCAGCCGTGCTGTTGTTTGTCTTGGTTTTGCCCTGCTTTTGCATGGTGTCCATACTAACTCAAGGACTATTTTGCTGTTGATCACTTGTAGTCATGAGAGACTTTAGCATGAGTGTCTGTCTCTTCTTCCCCCCTCCCACTCCAGGCAGTAGTTCAGGTTTCTAATCTATAGAACAGAAGTGAGTTCTATAACCACAAAAAAACTACTGAGGATAGGATTTCTTTTTATATACAACTATCATGGCCACAGCCTTATGAAGCCCACAGGTGCAGGCTGTCACGTATACAGTACATAAAGCTGAAAGAATCAGGCAGCAGCAGGAAAAAAAAATGTGCTAGCACAGCTCTGCGGAGTACTGTGTGCATGCATACTTACCTGAGGCTGGCTCTAATTGCCAGCTCCCATGCTGTTCTGCTGCCGCATCCAGCTTTGTTAAAGTACTCTCAACTAGCTCTTGCCTTTGTGCTTCCTCACCACGGTGCACTGGAGCTTTTCTCCTGCCTCCGGACCTCCTCATGTGGTAGATGCAGCTGGTGGTCTTAGTCTGACCTGCTGCTCTGATGTGGGCTCTTGGAGAGAAATTGGGATGCTCAAAGGGACCCCTGCTAGAAGAGGATCTGTAGCTGTTACTTCATGCTGGGTGCCTGCTACTGGACCCTTCTTTCCTCTCATACAACCCCGGCTCATGGGGCCTTGCCTGTTTGTGGACAAGAAGCTGGAAGATGTGTGAGCTGCCTCCTTATTAGGAGCCTGGGATGGATGTGATCCGAGGATGAAGCACAGCTCCATTGCAGAAGGAGGCTTCCTTGCTGCAGCATGTGAGAAGTTATTGATGGTAACATGAAAGAAAAAGGATGGATTTGTCCCTCAAGGGAGTCAAGTGCTGCCTTGGAAAAGTGTCTTCTGCTTCTTCAGAGCTTCCCTCCTTGTCTTCTATGAATGATTACAGATCAGTGTGGAAAAACTGGGAGGGAAGAAGAGAAAACAGGGTTGGATACTGGTGATGCAGGAGACTGTCGCCCTGTGCCAAAGAAATCAAGATACCTGAATGGCAGAAGGACCTGGTGCGGTGTTCCTGTGACAAAAAAATATTGCAGTACACAGGCATAAACCAGCCCCCTAGACAAATCTTAATTTTAGCACTTCCTACCACCTGCTTCTAGTAATGCTGTCTGGATAGTGCTGTTCTGTGATATTATTTCTGCTGAAACTAAGGGTTTGGGTCTGCTTGTGCTAATGGTGTGCCTGCCTCAAGTGGCAGTATGAGGACAGAAGGTTCATCCACTGACCTCTTACTGATGAGGTGCTTTGATGCTGAAGTCCAGATGGACCCCTCTATAGCTGTCAGGTAGCTTGACTGACAATGGTTAATGGTATCTGAGGCTCCCAGCTCTGCAAAGCAGAGTGTAAAGCAGACCTTAGATGGGATTATTATTTTTTTTTTTTTGCCTTGCTGTGTCAGCACCTCATCCCCAGGCTGAGAGATGGGGCTGGAGAAGTGGAAGATGTCTGAGTGCAGCTTGTCAGGCCAACCCTTGCTGAGTGCAGAGGGAACAGAAATGTCTGCCTCTGTCTCAGGGCTAAGGTACAGGGTTACTGCGTGTGCAGGGGGTGATTTGTTGGAATGGTGACAACAAAGTCCTCTGGCTCAGCTTGTCTAATGTGCACAGCACTGGCACAGGAAAGGCTGGGGAAGTGTGAACATCTGAGGAAAGAGGCAGAAGAAAGGGTTTTATGCAAACTTGAGAGGGCTTGTAGCTTCCTCTACAGTGCTGTCAGGTCAGTGAAGTCCATTCAAGGGAGAGCTTTGCCCACCTTTGTCTTGTAGTAGTGGTCATGAACTTCAGTGCGCTCAGCTGGCAAATCAGGCCACGTTACTACTGTGCACTTACATGTTAGAGAGATCAGGCATCTTCTCCAGCATGTTTCCATGCTCTGATCAGGCTTCTGCTTTCTCCTTTCTCATACAGTATTGATGTGAGCAGTGCTTGTAATTTGCCTTGAAGCAATAGTGAAAAGGCATGGTTTATTCATAGCAATTGCTGGGAGTCCATTCCTTAATGCCAGATAGATTGATTTAAGTCAGACTACAGACTGGAACTGGCTTCTTCTGTTAACTTTCAGAGTTCGCTGTTTCCAAGGAGCCAAAAAGTGGCTATGCTCCACCCAAATGCCACTGTATCTATCTGCCAACCAGAATGATTATCACAGATGCAAAAGGACAATATAAGATTATGCCCCACCTGTGGGAATCAGTTCTTCTGTATCATATCCTCCCAGTCACCAAATGAATGAGCAAAATCAGTTCAACTTTCCCTGTGTTCTTCCAAACATCTGCCTGCTTGCCTCATTGTTTCTTGTTAAGTGCATAAACTTCACAGTAGGGACCAGTGTCTTCTCTGTACAGGATCTAGCACAGGTGATAACTGTGTCTGAAATGCCACAGCAATGGAAAATAAGCCTCCAGATCCAAGTCAAAGAACTACAGATGCTCTGGGGATGCAGGGCAGAAGGGCTGTCTATTAACTAAAGTGGTGTCCCTGATTTGACTCCAGAGTAGTCTTGCTGGGCTGCCTTTGGTTCAGTGCCTGCCCAGCTCCCTGGGGAAGCCCCTTTCCCTCATTCCCAGAGAGTTCCCTGGCCCTTGCGGCTCACAGGGCTTATGCTGCTCACCCTTGCTCACTGCTTAGAGTAGGTGCACCAGCCCCCTGCTAATGGCATGGGTGCAATGCCAAGGTGTTTTTGAGATTTTGCTGTGAGCTAGATAAAAACACTTGGGTTCATTGCGGGTGTGTTGTGGTTACTGCAAAGTGCAGAAAGTATCGTTCTATCACTAAGAGCTTGTGGAGGAAAGGAAACCTTCCAGAGTCTTTAATATTCCATGTTCTGTAGGTATGAATAAATATTTCCTTGGCCTGAAACATTCTCCTGCTGTGAAATCCATTCCAGTCTCTTTGTCTAAGACAATCGCTCTCCTTCCTTCCCTCTCTCTTCCCATGCCCCAGCTTTTATTAACCTAGGAATGTGCTGACACTTCACCATCAGACTGGTTTCTAGCACGTTAGGGAGCTCTGTAGAGTGTCTTTACAAGTTGTCAGTGTAGCTGCATGCAAAAGAAGAGGAAGATGGCTCAGAGTTGTTCTCCTGGGGAATTTGCTCTTCCTAGCTGATGGCTTTTTGCAAAAGTGTCTGGCAACTCTGTCCATGTGTATCTGTTCCTTGCTAAAGGGAGGGTGTGGGATTGAGGAGTCAATGAAGAAAGCTATTTCATCATTCTGCTTTAATACATGTATTTTGGCAGCGCACCATCCTGTAGAGAATCCCTGTCCCACCATGCAAGCCTACTGATTTGAGCCTCCTTGAAGCTGTCTGTTCCGCTGTCATGACCTGTGGATCACTCGGTGCCTCTGCAGTTCTTGTTCTACTTCCTTGGCAAGAAGCCTGTGACTCATACTAAGCCCTTTCCTGCTCCACTCCCCAGGACGCTGAGCTGTCTAACGCTCTTTCATAAAAGAGTTTTTTGGTTCACCTGTGGGATTTCTGCAGTCACCTGATTTGGTGGTGGGTCTGGTTCCTGAGGGGCAGGAGGCCTGAGCAAAGCCCCTGTGTGTTTTTCAGGAGCAGGTACAGGTGACTGCGCTGTTCAGGACAGACTGAGCTCCTGCCAGCAGCTGAAGGCTGCTTGTTTGTACCTGGGCAGTTAGTATCTTGCAGCAAAGTCATCCCAGCCACTGCTTACTTGCTGACATTGAGAAGCAATTTGGCTATTCCAAAGTCCTTGAGCTCCTCAACCCTTTTGCAGCCCTGGTATCTCCTAAGCTGTGCAGTGCTGACAGTGGGAAGTCCAGTGTCCAGGCTGAGGTTCTTAGCCAGCTTGAGGCAAATGGGATGTCCACTCTCCTGATGACTTCCAACCTTCCAGGGCCTGGCTCTGCCTGCCCTGTATGGCCCCATCCTCTGGCTGGACAGTCCTGTTGAGATTCACCAAAGGTTTTGTGGGGATCAGCTGAGCAGCTCCTGGAGGCAGGGAGGAAGCCAAAAGTTGAAGCACAGGCTGCTGAACAGGAGGGGCTGTGGAGAAGCCTGTCCAAAAGGGACTCTGAAGGTGCTCTGAGGTCACTGTTAAGTCTGAACAGCCACAGCAAAGCTCAGTTGGGAACCTGACCTGCAACAGCTGGAGCCTTAAAGGACATAACAGGGAAAGGAGAGAACACCTCTTTGTCATGGTGAAGGCCTTGGCTATGTGGCCTTGGGAATCTGCATCCCTCTTGCCTTGCTCCTGTGCAAAGCTGGGGCTGTTGGGAACGTAGTGGCTGTTATTGGGGCCAGCTGAAACTGGTCAAGGAGTAAGTATGACACACCAAATTCCAGAAGCAAACCAGACCTCTATTTGCTGGGTTGCTTATTCAGAAGCGGAGCCAAGTGCTTTCTGAACTTGTTTGTGGGAGATGGCTGTCTCTGATGAAATGTCTTGCTGTTCTTTGTCCCAGTCCCATTCCCTATACAGTAATTGCCACAAGCTGTTATCCAAGTAGAAGGGATGCCCGAAGTGTCTGTGGGCTTTGGATCTCTTCACTTGAGATTCTTCTGAAAACTGCAACCATAACATGGGGGGTGATCTTGATGAAAAGAGGTTCCTCACATTAAAACCAGCTGGGCTGCAGCTGCTCCTTCATGTATGAAGCTGGAAGCTGTTGGGCTTGCTACACCTCTCACAGATGCTGGGGAGCAGCTGCTCCTTCCCCTGGTGCCAGGCAGGTCCTACATCCGGCTCTGCAGAGCATTAAACCAACCACACTCTGATGATTAGGGTGGGCAGAGCCTCTCTCTTCTCAAACCATTTGTTCTGGCTACAATTCTCTCTGCTTGGAAACTTGTCACTTTTCTAGCCTTTCAAGCCCACCTCCTAGAGAGCATGGGATTTGTAAGTATTTAGACATATAATAAGAATGATGTAATTAAAATCCTTAATTTTATTTTTCTTGTTTGAGTTTTTTAATTCCTTTGATTTAAAGGGTGGTAGCAGCTAATTGGATTCTGGGCCAGACTTGCACAGGCAGCCGGGGGGAAGGGACTGCAAATGAGCCTAGCCAGGAAATTGCACGTTTAAATATAGCTCTCGGTAGGGTCAGTGAAACACCCAAGGGGCAAATTAAGAATAAAATTTCTGCTGTAATGTGTTCATTCAGCTGCAGACATCATCTTAAGGGAAACAAAAAGGAAGCTTGGGAATGAGGGGGCCAGATTGGAGGGTAGGTGTCCCTTCTGCAGTGCATTTGTGTACTGCTGGAAGTCTCTCCCAGGCAGTAGCATCCTTCTGTCCTCTGGGTTGGCTGGTGCATTGGCCGATTCCAAGAAGAAACCACTGAAGGGATTTTTGTGTTTGGGAGGGGTTGGTGTTTTCATTGGAGGATGTAAATCCATAGTTCACATAATGCTGTGGTGCTGCTACTGCTGTTGGCTTTGGCACAGATCGCCTGGGTCACCCTGTTTATCAGTTGGTAGGGAGATGGGACTAGCCACCACCTTGTTTGCACTATTTTGCTTAATGGGGGTGGCTTTCCCTGTGAGTTTCTCCTTTGAAATGGGTGGGTGGGATGGTGCTTCCCAACCCCATGGGTACTGACCAGCTTCCCTGAATTGGTTGCTGGGAAGGTGATTGAAGCTGGTGAATTCAACCCGAATAAAGGGAATTCAGGGAAGTGAAGCACCGGATTTGTCCCTTTGGAAATTTACAGCCTTGTGCTTTTCCTGTTGGGACCTGTGTGTGGCACTTCCAGCAGAGGGAAGAGATCATAGTCCCTGCTGTGGAGCTGAGCAAGGAAAGCAGTGTGCAAAGCAGCCAAAGCCAAGATGCAGGACACAGAGCACATCTGGAGTAACCCCTGGCTGAAAGCCAGCACTGCTCTTGATTTTGACTAGCATGAGCATTAGTTTTCCAGCCCTTTTCATCTCTTGATTCCTGCATGGATAGTGGGATGTGCAGCAGAGATCACCTACTCCTTGGTGGCACTTTAAAATTGCCAAGGACTAATTCAGGCTGTTCTTAATTTCTCCTTAAGGCTAAGATAAAGAAATAGTGCTAATGATGGGGGAAGGGAGGTTCAGAAGAGCAGCTTGTTTTGTGTTTCCCAGGACCTCAAACCCAGCCCTCAGTCTTCTCCCTTTCGTTTTGACTTTCTCCCCAGGGGAAGGCCATGTGCTCAAAGAGGCAGAGCTTGTCAGGAAGGCCTGATCCTACATCCCTCCCCTCTCTGGAGGGCTGCAGAACTGTTGGCTGTTGAGTCTAGCTGGAATAAGATTTCAAAAAAGCTGTGGAGCTCATCATCCCACCCTCCCTGCAGCTATCCAGAGGTCTCTATCGTGCTCCCTGGGCAAGTTTCATGGGGTCAATTTAAGAGCTCTGTGTACTGCCAGAGCATGGTATTTGTGTGCCTTTAAGATCTGCTGGAGGCCTGTACCTGGGTGACTTACCTTATAAATAGCATGCAGAAATACCTTGGGATCACAGAGAAACAGTTGAAACAGTGACTTCGGAAGGCTCCAAACCTGAAAGACAAATGAAAGGAAGCATTAAGGAAGGAGCGAAATGTCTTCTTTTTTTTTTTTATTAATCTAGGAGTATGATTCATCTACTGAGTGGTCAGTATGTCAGAAATGCTGTTATATTGTATGAGTGTTTTGAAAAAATCACACCTTAAATGATAGCCCTGTGTCACTTGGTAGGGTTTTCCTTGCTGCTGCTCTCTAAACAGACATAGTAGGCTGTTTGTGCAGGTGCCAGTTGGGGCTAGACTTTCAAGGGAGTTCAGCATCCGCTTAAATGCACTGTCTTTTTGGGGATAACTTCTTAAGCTCTCATTTTAACGCCTGCTTTGATTATAAACTCTTGGAGCCAAAGCTTGCCTTTCAGTGTGCCTTACAGCACTAAGCACAGTGGGGCAGTGAGCTCTCCATTAATTGGTGGTGTTGCCAGGCTATTGAAAAGTTATAATAACCTGGCCAAATTTTCGAGTGCTGGTCTAGGCTCTCTGCCTGGATGTCAAAAAGGGAAAGCTAATTACAGTGTGAACCAAAGAGAACAGCCTGGACTGAAGGAAATACCATTAAGGTTCTCCTCAGGCCCCAGGTCAGCCCATGTCAAATCACAGCTGCATCAACCTCTAAATTTCTTCCTCCTTCAGTTAAATTACCACCAAGTGATTTCTTGCAAGTGTAACCACCTTTTATACCAAGAGAATGAATACTGGCTCTTTTCTCTATCCCAAATAATAGAGGCTGGGCTGGGATTACAGAAGCAAACAGAAGAGGACAGTTTCTTTCCTTGCCCTTCCTTCTTGGTCTGTAACACTGTATTGAGCGTTTGTGTTGGCTTCCTGCTGACCCTGTGCTGGGGTCTACCATGGGGCAGTGAATGTGTGTGTGGGTTTATCCTCTCTAATGCCATCTGAGATGGGTGTTGGGGGTACCCAAACTTCCCTGCGTGACTGGCAGGTATGGCACAAGTAGTGCTTTCTGTGCTGTGCTTGTCATGTTGCAGAGTTCAATTCCCTACAGCGCTGTAGAGGCTGAAAAAATAAATAGCTTCCAAATGGTGGTAGATGAATTCAGAGATGCTCTCTCAGGGCTCCCTAAGTAACTGCTTGAAGCTGGGAGATGCCATCAGGAGGAGAAACTCTAAATTTCTCTTTATTGTCATTACTATTTTTAAGCTCTTAATTTCTGCACCAGCACCCCTCCAAGCGTCTGCTACGGGCCCCTATTGGAGACAGAAATCAGGGCAAGGTGGATATCTGGCCTGACTCAATATGGCTTTTCCTATAAACGATCTGCTGACTTGTTTTCTAGAAGCTCTTGACCTACATCTCAAGCTCAGTGCTGGTTGAGGAAGGAACAGCAGTCATAACGCACGTGAGTGCAGTTTCATCATTATCTCTTGCAGCTCCTTCTAAGATGAGAGGTTTTGGTGTCAGCTGGGGCCAAGAGGTGGGACTAGGACCATGTAAATCAAAGCTTGCTGTTTAAAAATGTGTATTCCAATTCTTTTAACCTGGTTTCCTTCTCAAACCAGGCACCATGTAAAGGACATGCCAGACATGTCCTGTGTATCTGTCAGTCCAGTCTCCCACTCTGACACCCATCAGCTTCTGGAGTCTTTGTCTTCCTGGACTCAAGTGTCTCACAGTGGTTAAGGCTTCAAAGATGCATTGTTACAAGTTTTCATGGGAATGGATGGCTGGATAAAGGGGGAAGGTGTTACGGTGAGGGAAAGGTGATGGGCTCCAGTCATTAGTTCTGCTTTTCCCAGGGTGACTTAGTGCTGCTTCTCTCAAGTCTCTTTCCTGCCATCCTTCTAGTGCCATTCTTTCCCTTTGACAGCACTCAGTGCTTGGTCCTGATGGATCCTTGTCCTGTGACTGTTTCTGAGGGGCTGGGCTGCTGCAGGGGACAGTGCTGGTCAAAATTTGGGTCATTTTAGAGGAGCAGGGGGGCAGTGCTGCTTGGATATGTGGAGACCAAGCCTCAGAGCTGCTGCATGCTCTCTGCAGTGGAGCAGAGAGCTTAAGGAGACTGGCATGTTGGAGGTCCGGGATGCAGGTACCTTGCCTGACCACAACTTAGTACAGAAACCTGAATCCCAGGAAGACACCTTAGAAGCCTGTACAGGACTGCCAGCACGGCTAACTTGTGTGATGCCACACAGTCATGCCAGTGCTACACCAGTTCAGTTGGTGTTAGTTTCCATCCTCTAGGATGGTTCTTCTCAGACTGTGGTTCTGAGACCAAAATGGTCCCTTTAAAAGTTCATATGGGGAGTAAACATGGAACAGAGAAACTTCTACAGTCTTCAGCTGGACGCAGCTCCCCAGGAAACAGAATTTGTGGTGCTCTTTTTAACACTTCATCCTCCAGCAGTCCCTGGGCAGGCAGTGTTGAGCCCCAGTTGCACAGGGGGAGGAAGATACTGTGTTTTGAGGTCAGGGTAAACTGAACAGTGTCAGATCCAGGCATTAAGCATTGAGGGAGATGGTGGGATGTTTGCATGTGGGTAAGGAGTGGGCAAATGCAGTTTGACTCGGGTGCTGGCTAATAAAGAGTTTAGCCCAGAAAATAAAATCCTCAGAGGAGGTTTAATAACTGGGGAGAATAATTGTGAAGTACTTCAGAATATTAACCAATGGCTGAATGCGTCTAATTAGTTTAATGAAACTGGGTGGTTGGGTTCTTTTTTAATCAAACAGATGGGCAAAACATTATGCACAAAAAAATGAGATCTGAATACAATGAATGCACTTAATTAGGAAATAAAAGACAGAGAAAGGGTTTGTTTTTCAACTTGAAGTGAGAGATTCTTCTTCACTGAATGCTCAAAAAGAGCCTTAAATGTCATGGTTTCTCCAAAGTCTCAGATTGTTACAATCATTATTTGCAATGGCTTCGGTGTTTGAGATGGGAGTCAGCCTGGGCCTGGCCATACCTGCAGGGAGGCGAGCGGGTGCTGGTGGCAGCAATGCTGTGGTGGCACGGGGTGATCAGTGGCTGTTTGTTGCTGGTTGGATTCCCCAAGGGCAGTCTCAGTAGCTGTGATACTGCTTAACCCACTGCTCCAAAGCCTTTTACCTAAGTGTTCATTGTGATCACCTCTGTTTTGCAGAAGGGGGAAGCGAGGAAGCGGTAGCCCAAGATTAAGCAGGGTGTAAGTTCCATGTTGAACATATGGTGCTGGTCAAGGTGCCCTCAGTATTCAGGACACCTACTGAGCATTTCCCCAATGGCCTGTCCTTGTGTCATCCATGCCTGGAGTTCCTGCAGCCACCCTGTAATGCTGCTGGTCCCAATCAGTGCTGCAGTGCTGACTCCTGTCCCTGTTGGTGCCCATTGCAATGTACATGCTTTTCTGTAATCTGTCTGACCAGTTTTGCTGTGCCTTGGAAACCTGGTGCAAATCAATGCCTTGCTCTCCAGACAGGAGACTCCTTTCCATGTGAACCTTTGGCACATATGTAGTTGTGTAATGTAGATCTGTAGTATCTCTGAGTCTTGCCAAGGCTGGGAGCATTTACTCCAGTCTAATATTATAAGCTGAACAAGCCATTTTGATATTAAGCCTGTAATAATAACACCTTGTAGCTAAAGAGCATGTTTTTCCCCATTGGTGGATTACTCAGCTCTGTTCTTTTGAGGCAGTGTTTAACAAAAGCAGAGACTTTCCCAGACTATATTTAATTAAACAGAGCTCAGAGAACTCTTTAGCTTCATTTCAGTGCTGTGACTATGTTGCTCTACAGTCTCATCTCTGGGGCAGTTAGAAATGGAGCTTGTGCTCTGTCAGTGCACAGGCCAGGCAGGTCATTGTCCCCTGCCCAGATGTGCTTGTCCAGATGTGCCCAATCCTGTAGGGGCTCTCGTACCCACAGGCTCCAGCTGCTCTTTAGTGTGATGAGGAATGTGGCACTTGGGGCAGCCCCTGGAGCTGAGCAGGTGCTTCTGTTGAGCCACGTGGCAGCTCAACTAAGATGCTTTACATTACAACTAAGATTTGGGGTCTTAATTTCTACCTGCTCCCTTTTTTGTTGCTAATGTAGGTATAGGAGCATTTTGAGTATGATGGCTTGGTTATCAACAATTAGATACAGAGTGAAGACTTTAATTTGAAGGCTCCTTATTTCTGTCCTAGGAGGTATCTGTGAGCAGATGGTGATATGCTCTGGTTTTGCTTATTGTTGCAGATTATTTGCCAGATAATTTTTTCTGACTAATTCTTTGGCCTGTAGACTATTTAAAATCGTGGAGTCAGGTTTCTGGTAAAAACGCTTGTGTTTGCAAATTTTAAAATCTGTTCCTGAGACTGCTTGCTGATGTCACTGTGAGCAGGAGACTTTTTTTTCTGGGTGGCAGATGCCCTCTGCCCCACCTGAGAGGGGCAGCTTCTAAAGCAGAACCTCCCTCCCAGTGGCAGGATGGGAGGTAGCACCCTCATGCCCATTTTGGGGTTTATTTTAGTTTCAAGCATGGTATGGCTGAAGTCCTAACCTCAGCATCAGTGCTATCATACTGATCTTCCCTGAGGTCGCATCACTGTTTCATGTGGCATGGTAAGGAAGCAGTCCTGCTGACAGAGCTTGTGTTCTGTGCAGGTGATGCTGTATAACTTCACTTGTGAAGGGCAGCGACTGGGTGATTTGCCTGTATGTAGCTGGGCAGGGCACTGATGGGGGTTCTGCAGCCACCGGCATGGCTCTACCTCTGCTGAAAGGCTGCTCAGATTTATTTTTATTTTATTATTTTTCGCCCCTCATCTCTTTCCACCTCTCCCTTTAAAAAAAAAATAATAAAAAATTCTCTTATGTCTCTGGAGAGCTGGCTACAGTAACTGCTTGACTGATTTATTCTAGTATTTTAACATTTACTGGATTTACATAACAGCCAAACAATCTGTTTCAGGAGTTTATATTAAACCCAGCTCTAGTGAGTCACATCCATGTTAGCAATAAAGCAAAGAGAGGCAGCTGGGGGAGTGAGGAGGTGACTTTTTCTGGGTTTCTGCATGGGAATATCTGGCTGCCTGAAATATCTCCTCATAACAGTGTGATGCTGCCAGTTCTCCTCTGCCATCAGGGATTTGTTCTGAAACTTTGCATCACATCAGTGCTCCTATCGCTGCTCCCAGCTGAGCTTGGTGGCCTTTCCAGGGCCGCCCAGGCAGTGCTGTGTGTCCCTGGTGCTCTGCAGCCTGGTGGTGTGTTAGGTACCTGGTGTGTGCATGTTTGAAGGAGAGGAAGCGTAATTATGAGAGTTGCAAGATAAAGCCTGTAGTGATTTGCTGCTTGCTTTTCCAATTTAAAGCCACGTAGCCTTTGTTTGTGACAAACTTTGTGGGCCAGGTCTTCAAGGTGTGCAGCAAGTGGGATGCTGATGTGTACCAGCACATCCTCCTGGGGTCTGGTGAAACATCAAAGCACAGTGTGTAACCTGCTGCTTTTGGGATTCCATCAGTTCTCTTGTACAGTTGTATGAATGCAGGAAGCCTCCGGACTGGGACATAACCCTCTGCCTTGGGCAGCCTGGTCCTACCTGCTCCAGAGGCTCTGTCTGATAGGGTTGTAAGTGGCCAAGCAAAATGGGTCTCCAACTTGAGTTGTCACTTACAAAAATCCTGAGCAAGCAATAGCAGGAATGGAATAGATGAGTTTGTGTTGCTGCCTGTATTAGAGGTTGGCTGTTCAGCTACGCAAGGGCTTCTCTTGCTGCAGCTTGCTTATTTGAATTCTTGTCTTTAGAATGGAAAATAAATGCTGGCTGATGAGATCCATTACAGCACTAATTTTAGAGCATGCCAAACACTAGGAAATTGTTTTCAATCTTCAATCTCATTTCTCCTTTATTTCCCCCTTCCATTTGCGAAAACTGCCTTTGTCATTCTTCTAAATGCCTGGTGATGTCCCGCTCACTGGTATCCTGAGGCATTCTCCTCCTCTTTTCTGGTACTTCTTCGTTCAGCCACTTGACACTGCTGTTATAAAAGCTCTCTCTGGGGCTGCAGGCGGCCGTGCTGGCAAGATGCAGGCAGTGAGTGCTCATCCGGCTGGTGCAAGATGCCAACAGAGCCCCCTGCAAGGCTGGGGGCAGTCAGGGAGGCAGCATCAGAGTGGAATTTCTTATTCTTGGGTGCCCAGGACTTTATAAGTCTTTCCAGCCCCACCCCAGCCTGCTTTCTCGATGAGCAAGAGGGGAAAATATGAATTTCCCTCTGGTCTGCTGAAGAGTTTAGGAAGCAGTCCCAAAGCTTCAGTGTTTGTCCTTAGCACTAATGAAAACCTGAGTCGTTGCCCAAGAGGATGGAGCTGGCAGTGACTTAGGAATCTAAATGCTTGATCAGTGCTGGAGGGAACAGCAGTGCACAAAATCTAGATTATTAAAACGTGATTGTTTTTCACCAGCTGGAAGCTTGCACTGGTTTGAGAAGAGCCTGGATTCCTAACTGGTTGTTTCCTTTGAAACCATCGGGGTGGCTGCAGACACCGGTGCCTCCTTTAGCACTGCTCCAGGCTTGCAGTGTTCAGTAGAGTCTGGCTGAGCTCTAGATTAAAGTTGGTGGCAAAAGTCCAATAGCTTCACCCCATGTAATTTTCAGAGGCTCCCTGGAGTACATGTTTCATGGGTTTGGAAACCAGATGTCCCTGATGGCAGCTGCTGTGACCATTAGCAGATCACTGAAAGACTTGGTGCCTGCCCTGGGGGGCCTTTGAAGATCTTCTGTGTCTTGCCCCCCAGCTCCCTCGCCTTTCTCCTGTCTGGAGAGCCCAGTCCACTGGCAGCGGGTGGTACCTGGATCCCTCAAAAAGAGCTGTCTCTTGCTCTGGCTTCTTATGCTGGAGACAGGTGAAAAACTCCCTATTCCTAGCAATTACCATTTCATGCCTTCCCTGGGTGTGCTCTGAGCCCTGCGGCTGCTCGAGGTGTCAGCCTGTGGGAATTCTGCGGGTGAATGTCTTCATAGTCAGCCTTTGAACGTGGCTGAGATAAACCCTTTACTGAACTAAATGCGGTAACAGCTAATCCCTTGGAAACAGTCACCTGGGCCCTGCGCGATGAAAAGAGGCTTTGCTGCTCTGATTAACAGCACTGGCAAGAACATTAACTCACTTTTCTTTGGAAATGAAAAGCACCTCTCCAGGAGAGTTTAAGGGATTAGGTACCCACTGGAATATTAAGGTAGGTGTTTTGCACCTTCTTTCTAAATATGTAGTTTAAAAGCTGGGTTCAGCCCTGATGGGATGGGTGATTATGGCTGAGTGTCCCTGCGCTGTGGTAGAGAAGAGACTGGATGTGGTGCAGAGGCCAGCATGAGACTGCTGTCACCCGAGGAGCTTCCCTAGGAGGATGGCAGTGTGAGCAGCTTTTGGCACCACTGCCTACGCTGGGGTGTCCTGGTGGGCACCAGGGCTCAGTATTGTAAATTAACCCCTGTCAGACTGGCCAGCCCCCACCTAAAGGGCTGAAGCTTATTTAAGCCTTGCTAAGAGCCAAATGACACTGACCTTTTCCAGCCCCTTCTTTAGCAAATGCTGAAGGCTGTGTAAAGCATTCCAGCTGTCTTGACAACTCCATTTTCCCTTTTGAGGGGAGATTTTCACTGATTTCTTTATTACTTTTTTTTTAACACAACACTTGGAATTTCTAGTTCAGGCTTTTGAAGCCATCTACATTAAAAGGAAAGCTCTTGCACTTCAGTGAAGGCAGCTTTGGGCTGTATTTTTGAGGCCAGGCTTTTATCTTGGTGCTTGTTTCCATGAGGCTGTGCCCAAGCTCTGCCCTGGCAGGAGTGCAGCCTGACCAGTGAGCATCACATGTGATGCTTGCCGATGAAGGCTGTTGACTAGCAGCCTGGGTGCTTGAAAGGATTAAAACAGGTGTATAAAATTTGTCTATAAAATAATGTAAGATTGAAAAAAAAAGTTTATACACTTCTATTAAGTATTTGTTGTTTAGAGCAGGTTTGAGTGCTCAAAATACTTCTAAAATCCTGTTACCTTTCAACCTGTCCTTCTCCTACTGAATTTTCTATTTTAAGTAAATAGCACAGAGTTAGCTCAGAAGGGGAAAAAATACAAGTGTCACTGTTCAAAGCATGCTTTACTGGTTAGATATTTATGGGAGACATCCAGGAAATGAGCAAACACTTGAAAGTATATGTATTATTTATTATTGTAGCTGATTAGTTACCACTTGAAACCTTTTGGTTGGTGTTATGGCTCTGTATACTCCTCACCAAGCAATGCTTCAGCAATGTATATGCTGGCACTTGTCCCAGTTAAACATTGTAGGAGATGAAAATGCTGCAGTTGATTTATGGAAGTCGGGTGTTTGAGCAGTGGAAGATAACAGTGGGGCACTTGGTGCAAGGACAAGTGGAAGTGAGAGATTTGGAAGCAGACAGGACCAGTGAGACACCTGGTGATGGCTCAGTCCTCCCAGCACCAGGATGAGGAGTTGCTGGCCCCATTTTGGGGAGAAGCAGCGAGGTGGGGTTAACATGTCTGATGGTGATGAGGTGATGACAGGCAGGAGTAAAACCTGGCTCCCAAGCATCAGGCTGCCAGCAGCAGGTACTTGGTTTCTCTGCTTCTACAGTGGTGATTCCTCCTCTGGACTGGAATAGAGGAGTGCAGAGTAATTGCTTGAGAAAAGGAGGTGACTCTTACCTGTCCCAGCTGTGCAACTGGTTCTAAATCCATGGGCTCACAGGGCATGCTGTGCAGCAACCTGCTGGCTCTGCCTCCTCCCTGGACTCCTTGTTAGATGTTGCTCTATGTAAGACCATGCACCACCACCTCTCTTCCTGCCCAGATTCCTGAGCTGTGACTGGAAAACCTCATTAATTCATGTGAAGCCCACCCAAAGCACTGGGTGAGCAAAGCACACATCTCACCCAGCCATTCCTCTCTAAGCAATAGACACTCTTCAGCATTTGAGACCTAAGCAAATTAGCATGTGTTGAGGTAGTTATTTAGTTCTAATCTGTACATCTGGAAGAATAATACGATAAAATCACAGTGGAAGGGGTGGTAGGATTCCCTCTGCCTTCAGCAAAGTAGAGGTGATGCTCTGTTGCAATGGGAAGAGTCCCCTTCCCTTTGCTATTGCTGGTGTAACTAGAGGTGGGCCTTTTCCTCCAGCATCAGCCATTCCCACAGGGATATGCTCTTTTAACCTTTCTGCAAAAAAAAGTTTACAGAATGCTGCAATCAGAAAAGCTCCTTAATCAAATGACTTCTGCAGGAGAGGAGTGAGGGGGCCTGGAAAGGAATGGAAGAGTCATGAGAGATGTAGGAAAATGCTTTTTATGGAATGAATAATTTTTGGTGCAGAGGCGTATTTAATTCTAATTTGGGGATTTTTGGGGAATGCGTGATTGACGCCCAATGAGGGGTGCAGGATGTTGTTTCTCAGCAGGCTGTCATTCCTCCGCTCCATTTACCTGTCAGCACTCCTGTGGAGACGTCTCTCTTTGGATGCCATTAACCCACTTCCCACAACACTTCCCTGCGGCCTTTCCCGGGAGCCAGCAGCACAGGAAGGGCCCTGTCCAGTCCTTGCAGCTGTGGGGAACCACTCCGGGGTTGTGCTTTGGCTTGGCTTCTTTGGCTATACCTCTGCTATGCTGGTGACTGGGAGCTTTCCTGCTGCTCTCAGTCCATCCATACATTTCAGCCAAATTCTTCCTTTTGGCCCTGTCCCCTTAATTAAGAGTGTGTATGTTAAGTGCTGTGAGCCTGAGCAGAGTCTCCTTGCGAAGTAAACTGAGAGTGTAGGATTTAGGTGAGTCTTTTGTTACTGCTGTACAGGGCTTATGCTAATAACAACAGCAGAGATTGAACCCAATCCCTGATGAGCTTTCCAAAAGTCTGATTAATATGTTTAACAATGGATCTGAGGTTTTGTTTTGATCTTTTTCATGAGTGTTAAATTTTTGTCGCTTTCATAGTAGCTGTGGATCATGTAAGCACAGCAATATTGCTTTCCTAATTGGCTTCAGGTTTATCTATCTCTTATGTTAAGGGTTTGCAAGAGCACCCGTCACCATGGCATCAGAATGCTTCCTATGCCAAAAACGCTTGATAAAAACATACGTATACGTGTGCATACACTTTTTTTGGTCTGTTGGAAAGTGTGAAGATGTTCTGCTGGAAGATCATATTTTTGCATGATTGTATTCCCCAAATAGTTAGCTTTGCAAATAGCTCTTTTCTGCTCATGCTGGTATTATGGCTCTGGTCCACATGCCATTGAAGAGAGAGAGACATCTTTCCAATGAGCTTTGGACCAGACCCTGTACAAGCAGAATTTTGTGTTTCTATTGTTTATGATTCATGCTGTGGGGACGGCAAGGCAGGGTCCTGCTGCGCTGGTGTTGTACAGTCAGAGACAGACCCTGACTCAAAAACTTATTGTCTAAAGGTCAAGATAAAGCAAGGGGAGGAGAGAAGGGTGGGGAAGCAGGGGAAAGAATACAAATTTTTAGCCAATCAGACTAGTGTCTCCCTCGGGCAGGCCACAAATGCTCTGGCTGGCTTAGACTTTCTGAAAAATACAGCAGCAGCAGCAGCATGGGGAAGCAGGATATTTCAAGTGAGGTTGCAGATGTTGAAGGATTTAAAGGCTGCGTGGCACAAAATACAATGTGGCATAGAGCTGGAGGAACCAGGCTACGCAATGTGCACTTGGAGAAATGTTCCACTATTTATAGCAAAAGCTTCTTCCTCTCTTGATTTCACCTCTTCTTGAATGCACTCAGTGATTGCTTCTCATGTATGAATGCTTGTAAAAATGGAGCTCCCTTAAACAGATGTGAAATGTTTATTTGAGTTAATGACTTCAGAGAGCTCTGGTTGTTTAAAAACAAAGTGGTGATGAAGTTGCCTTGGCCGCAGTCGGCAGTCCTCTGTGGAGCAGATCTGGTGCTGGCAGAGGGACAGTGCAATGGTAGCTGCACACAGATCCATCCTTGGGGAGCTTCGTTGTTACTGACTTTATTAATGTGGTTACAGTGGGGTGGGAAGGAGTCTTCCCAGGGGGTGAGAAATCCATGTACAGTACTAACCTCTCTGGGATTTGTGCTGTCACAGAGCATAGGGTGAATGAAATCTTACCAGTGATTTTTGGTTGGAGCAGGATGAAACCCTTAGCCTGAAACCAGGGGCTTGTAATGGGTGGTTCTCTATAAAGTGTTTTATTCTGGGTATTTTCCTTCTGCTTCTTTGCTCCCTGCTATTGCCTTTGAATTCAGCTACCAGGAAATAGCTCCATCAGTGTGTTGCTGGTTATCCCGTGGTCAGACCTTCCTTGCCCACAGGTCAGATGCAGACAGCTGAGGGAGTATTTCCAGGGGTGAGACTGTCCTTATGTCTCTGCAGCGGACTCCTAGAGAAAGGGATTAAGGAGACAAGTAAGCT
>KZ508874.1:0-14083 GCA_002844005.1 Limosa lapponica baueri | reverse complement strand
GGGGCGGAGGTTCTCCCACAACCAGGACCTAGGAAACAGCCTGGGCAGCAGGCAGCTGGTGGGGATATTCTAGTGCTTTCCTTACGTTCGTCAGTCCTACCACGGAATGAGACCCAAAAGAACCGTGTACAACTCCCAGGCCACCACCTTGCTCTCAGTGGAAGCTAACAGAGCTGAGACAGGGCTGAGCAGCCAGGCTCATCCAAGCCTGTCCCCACATAGTCACAATGCAGGACCAGACCCAGACAGCCAAAGCAGAACTTCCCGCGCCCTGTGCTGGGCCAGAAGGGCTGACACTGAAGATCTCAGAGCCACGGGTCCAGGTGGGAGATTTTCTAAAATGGCAGGACCTCTCAAGAGCCTGATGAGCTTCTACATCAGGTTTATTATATCTTTGCAATCATCTGCTCTTTTCATCTTAACCTGATTTGTTTAAATAAACAACCAGCATGGCTTCAAGTGCCATTTCACCCATTACACGAGCAGCTAGAGAGCTGGAGAGGCAGGAAAGGGAATAATAGAAAACTGATGAGGAGAAAAGAAAATAATAAATAAGACCAAAAGAAAGAATGAGCACCCTTAGGGTGATAGTCAGCATTCCAGCTGAGAGGTCTGTGGCTACAGAAAAGATTATTTACATTGAACTATGAATTTTAAAAGTAATATTATATAAGCCTTCCAGCTTTAACAATTAAAGGGAAAAGTAATTATAAGAATTACCCAAATGTTAACTGGCTTGAAAATAACTGAAATATTTCTCTCTCCCGAGTGGAATGTTTTGCACGACAAAAGGAACAAGTTTCTGAAAGATGGGTAGGGGGGTTTTATCAGTCATTTTAAAATGCAAATATTTTAATAGGTTTCTTTTAATATATATGATAATGAGCTTATAGATGAGACACAAACCACAGGCCAACTAAGCAGATGTCTTGTCAACAAGGTCTAGAATTTAGAATCATTAGGGCTCGTTTAAGAAACATACTTAGTCTGACATAAAACTGAAGCATATTATAATATTTCAAATTCACACTGCTCTGTGTGACATTTTTTCCTCATTAAAATGAAGAATGACACAGCCAGAGAGAGCCCCGTCTTCCCTGCTTTGTATTTGTAGTTCAAAAGATGTCTCTAGCAAATTGTCCCAGAGAGACAAAATATTAAGCACCTTGAGTGCTGTTCTGCATGCAATTAATTTCACAGCCTCTGCAAGTTTTTAATGTGTTGTGGTGACCAGTGAAATAACAATAACTTGCTGCTCATTGTTCCCTTCTTGTTCGCTCACTCTTTTCCGCAGCCTGTCAAATCCTGTTTGACTCTGCCTGTTTCTCGGGGTGTCAGTTCCTTTGCACGGTGCAGCTTTCCTGATGGAATTCCTGAACTTCTTGTTCATCCTTCACCTTTGAAAAGCAAAGAACCAGCCAGACCTGAGTGAAGGAAGTTCAAGGAACGAGAACCGACACAGAGTGTTTCTGAAACTACGGCAAGTAAACAACACGGATGATCATTAAGCAAATACCATAAAAATTAGTCAAGTTACGGAGTTAATTACCCATTGGGCTGGGTTTTTGCCAATCCACTGAAATCAATAGAAGGTTCCCTAATGCCCTAAGAGGCATTCTATCAAACCTTAAATTAAGTTCTCTTTTAAACACACTCCCTTCTTCCTTTAGTGCACACATACATACATCCAAAGGCAAACTCCACCCTTTGACTCCTACAAAGCAGCGAAATTTATCCGAAATGTCAGTACTCACATAGAGTATGTTCCTTGCAACTAAATACTGTTGAGAAGCCTGAAATGTCTTGGGTAAAAGCAAAATAATAAAAAAGGACATGGTTATTTGTCCTACAGAAAAGCATAATTAAAAAAGAAAAGTGTTGTAAACACCACTATGAGTACAAACAGAGGAATATTCCCAGGGGAGCAGGCATTATGGAGGCAGAGGAACTATTTAAAGTAAAGGACAATGCTGGCATAAGAACCAACGCATATACTATTTGGGCTGAAAATTAGAGAGAAGTATCCAGAAGGAAGATTCAGAATAACCAATATCAGCAAATGGAGGCCAGCAATTGCACTACAGACCCCTGGGAAAAAATTATGCCTTAGACCTGTGCTTCAACAAATACTGGAATTTTTAGCCATGTTTCAATAAGATGTTCATAGCTTCACAAAACTGAAGCCTTAAAGCTTTTAAAACTGTTTTCCCCCATACAAGTTGGCCAAAACCATTTCTCAATAATATTTTTGTCCCCCAAGCTGCAGTTTTTGATGAATAAATGATAAAATACAAGGGAAAGGAACAGATATACCTATAAACCAGGCATGTTAGCTTCAATACAACTGAAAGATCTTTGTTCTTGGTGAATTCTCATAAAAACTATTACAGACAGTAGCCTCTGTCTGGATTTCATGTGCAATACAAAGAGAGAAAAATGAAAATGAAGGAGGTCAGAAGAGAGAAAAAAAATGACCCTGTCTTTCTACAAAACTTACATAACAGAATAAATTTACAAGCACTTGTTTAATAACATCCCAAAATCCAGTTGAAAATAACACATTTTATCGGGTTTCTGAAGTACCATCTTTTCAAATTATTCTTTTTTGTGTACGAGTTTTGTCCTTGGTGAGTGAAAATTGTTTCCTGCATCAGATACTGGCTCATGCCCTTACCTTTCAGGGTGACTGATTTCAGAACGGTCTCCATCTGTCCTTTAACACAGCACTGAGTACGTGGTTTAAAGAAAGAAAAGGCCAGACTGACTTGCCTGAGTCCCGACAGTCTCCCGGTACGGCTCCGAGCCACCCATCACCCAGGGGAGGCAGGGAAGGGATTCCCGTTAATATTTCATTCCAGATCCTCTCCTTCCTTCCTCCTGGCTTACACTGGGGGGGCGGGGGGGATCATATTCAGTCACTTCTGAGCAGGTAACTAAGGAAATTGCTTCTGTGGTATTTCAGTCCTAGCTTGATCCAGGGTCCCCCTTTAAATTCAGGCAACCAGTGCTTTTACCACACTTCCTCAGACACTACGGACCCTGACAACAGGACAGCACATGTCCGGACGGGGCCTCACAGATGGAGCTTGGAGAGAGAGCAGGGAATGCTCTCGGAAAGGGGCTGCCACAGGAAGGACAGAGACCTGCCTGTAAGGGTTCTGCAGGTGCTGGGGAAGAGCTCTCACCGCTCTCCCTCCACCTTCAAAGAACCACTGACTCCCTGAGTGGGGCTGTCCCATTCCTGGAGCCACCCCAGCACCCACACCAGTGTAAAAGCTGCCCAGAGAGGCCGTGAGCTCCTGCCATCCACCTTCCGGAACATGAACAACTGCCCAACGAGCAACTTCTCGGCAGGACAACTTGCTGGGCACATGCCGTTATATTTTAACATCCATCAAACTTTCAGGGAGTTATTTTCTTTCCACTCATTAGTGTTAATATTGGTTTTATTTATTTAATCCTGCAAATGCTTACGCTCCTGTGTAAAGTTAAAGCAAGTTATTCCATCACAGGGCCAGCACCCAGAGTAGCACGCCTACGGAAACAAAGCTGGCCCTGCTGAGCTCATTTGTGTTCTTGTGTTTTTGCTTCAGTTGTAATTCAGGGAAGAAAATATTCTGGGCCACATTGACTAATGCACAGAGAATACGTTAACAACCTTTCCAATAACGAACTATTTGCCTCCCAGTCTTTGCAAACGACCTTCACAATCTATCACCTGAGCTCGCGAGGCGCCGGCGGCCCACAGCCAGCACCGAAGCTGCAGCGAAGTCCCGCGGCAGACAATATGGGATGAGACGGCGTTAGATCATACCAGATCAGCCCACACTCTTTAATTGACATTAATCACCAATGTGGCACCACTTCACTCACTACATGAACCCTACCCAACAGTTCTGGCCTCTGGAAAACTTTAATGACCTTTTAAGAAAAACAGCTTTGCTTTAAGGTTTATTCCCAGTGCAGTGAACCTGAAGAACTCATGAATATTGGGCAGGCTGTGCCATGCGTATGTGTGGGAGCTGCTGAAGTGTGAGCAGGTGTACGGCCTCCAAGCATTGAGCATGAGGACACAAGGAGCAGCTCCAGGGGGTTTCATGTTAGCAGTCTGTCTGATACCAAAACGAGATTCACATTTAAAAATTCACCTCTGTCATTTTACAAAGTAGGTGCATTTGGATCAACCTTTGATTTAGGTTGATCTCTTGTGGTCAACCTAAAGAAGTGCAGGGAAGGCAAATTATCTCCCAAACTCTTCCCCCAGCCAAAAAAACCCCACTGTGTGAATTCAGGCTACTTACCAAGGAGCTAAGAAGCAGACATGTGTAAGATACACCAGTATTTTCTGGGTGGCACTGTCATTACACGAGCCAGACCTGGCTTGCAAAGGGATCTGATGTGGAAGTGTTTTGTATTCCAGTTGCAATAGCTGAGAACCATCCAAAAAGCGACTGAGCTGAAAGAGGCAAAAAAACAAAAGCATCTCCTTTGTCCCAGATGAATTCAGCTTCGTTAGTTTTGGCAGCTTTTCAAAGATCAGAAAAAAATGTTTGTTTGATCTTTCCCTTCTTTCCACTTAAGGGCAATGACTAAAACAGGATCAGCTCAGTGCCTACACCTCCCGTTCACAGGCTGTTGGATAAACTCACTAAGTACCATTTTGACAGCTGTGGAAAGAAAAAGAAAAAGATACCAAGACTTTTTATAACGGCTTTACAGAATGGGGAAGATTGTTGCTTTCTCAGGTAGTTAAAAGCCTGGGCCATGAGGCAGAACAATTCTGTTCTAATCTCTCTGCAATAGCCCCACTTGTTGTCACCCAGCAAGTCACTCACGACAAATTTCAGAGACACACGTCACCAGCTTGACACACAACCCAAATTCAGTCCCCACTGAGTAACCATCTGCAGAAGAGCTCAGGGGCAGCAGGTTTCCCTGGTGGCAGGAATGCATGGAAATATGGAAAAGGGGTTCTTCATGAAATAAGCAACCAGTCTCCTGCAAAAAGTTGTACCTGACATGCCTTGTCCTACCATTACTTACGGTGCTGATTCTGAGAGTCCAGACAGATACATCAGTCCTTGAATTGCCCTGGATTTTGAATTCTGCTCTGTGTAACTGCTGCTAAAAACAAAAAAAAAAAAAACCAAATCAAAACGAAAAAAAAGAAGATAAATCCTAAAGAAGATGTATATTTAGATAATGTGGAGCTTGAAGAGAGTATTCACCTGTTTCAAACCCTATTTGTGTAATTCTCTAGAAATGCTTAAGCAGACATCACTGGGGAGTGGGAAAAACATCCTATTATCAACATCAGAGATTTAAGGATTAGGCTGAATCCTCTGAGACTATTATAAACAAAAAAAAAAAAAAAAAAAAAAAAACAAAACAAAAACAAACAAACAAAAAAAAACCAAAACAAAACAAAACCAACTTTCCTTCTGCTCTGGTAATGGACTAATTCCATTTAGAAAATCTTCCTCAAAAGAAATAAAATCTTTATTTCAGGGGAAAAGAAAATAATTCTTAACAAAGCAGGACAGAAATGGGAAATATGGTCCAGGAGGACCCTAGAGTGGCACCGGGTTCCTTGCAGAGCCTTTCGATGTTTCAGTAGGAAAAAATATGGTCATCTTGTTCAAATATTCAACAATAATGAGCAATTCATTCAGTCTTATTAGGATTTCAAATACTCACCAGACATGTGATCGTTATCATACTGCAACCGGGAACATGAATCTCTGCTTTGCAGCCTAGGAAACTTCAGCGTCAAGAAGTTTCCCAAACTGTAGTACAGAAGTTCATTCCCCAAAAATACATTCTTATCATGTCACATGCTATGAAGCTAGAAATTTAGAATAATTTTTACTGATTCGTATCCATAGTTAAATATAAAAAGAGAAAATATAGTAAAGAGCTTAAAGACAGCAAGGCTGTTTGTTCACATTGCAGATGAACACGAACACCAACTCCAGCCTGCTGAGGCTAACGCTGGAGCATTCTGTTGAGTTTTGCTTCAGTCACAGAGCGAGCTTTGAATCTAATCTGACCAACCATAAAAGTGCTGAATCTGATTTATTTAATCAGATTTCTCTTTTACTGGTACAAAAATTTGATCCCTGCTTTTAATCTGAACTGAAAAATGCGAAGGGGAAAGATTGATTCTTAAAACGAGCAGGGAGGTAAATCCAGGTGAATCTAGGGAGAAAGGCTCCTTTCTGGCATGTCAGTTCTTCACTCCTGATTTTGCCAAGTAAATATTGGGCAGTTTTATGACCGTAAAGAGCCAAATCAACTCTATTTTCCCCTTCTTTACATAACAGAAAATAAAAAACTTCCCCCCTCCCAAAGAATCACAAAGCAAGAGAACAGAATCCACCTGTTACTCTGTGCGTACGAGAGAAAGAAGTAGCACAAAAAAAGGAGAAGTCGGGGAATGGAGTGGCACGTCTGAGATTCCCTTGTGCAATGACTTGCACCCAAGAGAAATGCCTTGCTATAAAAATCCGTTTTAAGAACTATAAAGAACAAAGCTCTAACACAAAAAAAGTTGAAAACATTTCATTATAAATATGGCAATAAGATGGCGAAGCACACAACTGGCCTAACTGGCAGCGCCAACAGCTCCTCTGCATTAGTCGCATGCAAACTCATTACAGAAAACTCCAGCTATTAGTCCCACCCTAGTCCCACTTAAATGAATGGGAAAATGCTAACAACTTTTTTTTTAATCAAAAGTCAGACCAAACACAAATAAAAAAACCAGAAAAATTCTTACAGATCTTAGTGTTTGGTGGGAAAAAGACGCAGTGCTGAATGCCATGGTTTAGGTTCATTTTAGTTTGGTGTAGGTCTTAGGAGTCAGAATAAAGCCTGGCTTCCAAAGTCAGTTATATTTATAACAATACGTTGGGTTCATCCCCATACATTGCTTGCACATGCTTGATGACACTACATGTAATAAGTTTCAAGCACTTTGAGAATTTCAAACAGGTACCCAAGAAACACGCCATAAGCAGAACTTCATAGTCCCAGGTATTGCAAAGTCACTGGAACTTCTGAAAAAATCTCCAGGAGAATAAAATGAGGAAATAGTTCTTTTGAATCCAATAGACATTTTAGTAAATAAAGAAAAATGGTACAAAAACACATTAGAGACACCAAAATATTGATTAAGCTGCTATGAGTAAGCTTTTGAGAAGCCAAGGTAAAAGAAGTTCTAATAATCAAAAGAAAGTCTATTATAGCAAAGAGCGTTATGGTATCAATACCTGTTAATGAGCAACTTCAGCAGCTACTTGCAGCAAAAAGAAATCATCTGTCACTTGCAGAGAGCTGTCAGGGTTCAAGGCATCTGAAAAGTAGAGTAAGATTATAGGAAAGTAACTGACTTGCTAACAACCCCCTGGCCACCCGCTTACCAGTGGAACCTTTGAAATGATCAGGGGGTTCAGTAGCCAAAACGGGTCCCAGGCTGACACTGGGGTTTGCAGGTGCTGACAGACACCACGGCGAGAGCATCACCTCCTGCTCAGCAAACGAACAGCAGCAGCAACTCTGAAGTCAGCATCGAAAATGTTATGGGGGATTTGGCCTCAAGAGATGAACAGGACCTGACCTAATTAGTGCTCATCCAGGATTGATTTAGATTTAACTTGGCCAAAAACGGAGTCAGCTCATTCACTTCCAGCTGAAATTTACTTTCAGCTCCTTTTGTGGGACTACGTTCATACTCTGCCAGCAGGATGCGCAGAGAAAGTCTTTTCTTTATTGCCCGTACAAAAGCTAAAGCCCTGGCACAAGCCCGCACGTCCCCACACACATCATCTTCGGTACTTTTGGTTTTTTGCTGTGATTCCCTACGTTTGGAACAGCAGAAACCTCAAGGTCATCCTGAGGAAGGAAAGAGGCGCTACTTCGGTGGGTCTCTCTGGTTCTGCGCTGACTCCAGCCACCGCTGGCTCCAGCCCGTGTTCAGCTGGAAAAACCAAAACCAGAGACTGTGGAGGTCTCGGTGCCACATCTGGGTTTCTCACGCTCTGTGAAGGACTAATTTGAAAACACAGAGGTTTGTCCCACTATTTTAACAATGTTGACAGAAATAAACACCAGCAAAAAGCAGACACCCTTCAAAAATGATTCCGTACTAACCTTTTTGTTCAGAAGACAAAACTAAAAAAATCAATCTTTAATTAATTTTTTCCTGTTCTTAGGAAAATAGAGGTTAACCCAGTAGCCAAGCAAAGCTCAAATTTCTAAGTACTTCTACTTCCAAAGAGAAAATACAAATATTTATAAAGCAGCAGTCTCAGTGCAAACCCTTCCATTATCTGGAGGATTTCAGAAGACTGCATTCTGCAGTATAATAAAGACAGACAAATTAGTGAAAATATTATGCAAATAATATTAATGTCCCCTAAAGATGTTTTAAATTTTGGCATTGATTACTCTACATTTGTATTATCTTTATGACTTCTTGTATATTATGCAATTTCTCTGACATAAAACTGATTTCCCATCCAATTGATTTTTTTAATGATAAAAGTTATTAGTATTTGTGTTTTTAATCTTTATGGCTCACAGTCTTTAAATGACCATTTTACAGTTGCTGATCAGATGAAGACTACAGAATCCGTTATAATGTGTCAAGAAAAACTAACTGCTAAGAAACAGATAACATAATTACTCTTATTCTTTGTGACTAAGTATCAGGTTTGGAGCACGAAGCGTCTCTTTGCTCTGCAGTGCAGGGGCTGGCAGAGCCCAGGCTGGGAGATGAGCACCCGGTTACACCCCTGGCACAGCTGCTGGAGCCTTCCCGGATTGCCTACCATCACCTCCATCAAACCTCCCAATGACCCGCAAGTTTTGGGGTTTAGGCTTCCCGGAATGAAGACCAGCGGGAAGTCGGGGAAGCGACTGTCAGTGCCCGTGCCCAGCGCTGGGAGCATCGGCTCCGCGGGAATCGGTGATTCCCAGTGAGCCCAGGGCCGTGCTCACATCTCCCTTTTGTCTGCTTCCATCCCCGGAGAGCACACACAGACCCTTGGGCAGATTATTTTGATCTGCACTGCCAGGTTTTACCTCCCTGACCAAGGCACTTGGTGAAGGGGAAGGAGAGGCTCCGGTTCCATGCCCCTCCTGTGTCCTTGGTTCATTGCACAATGGGTTGGAGATCGAAGGAGCTTTTCTTCTGCTGGATAAATGGAAGCTATTAACAGGGGCCTTGTAGTGGAACATTTAGGAAACATCATGGGCTCTTCATTAGCGTAAATGCCAATACATAGCGCAGCCACTAATGTAAAAGAGCCAGAAACTTTTAGTAAGAAGGATGGAGGGAAAGGAGAGAATCAATATTTTTTTTCATTTCTGCTTCATTTAATTTAAACATTTTACATCTCTCATTTGTGAAGTGAATACCAAGTGAAAAACCTGAGCATTAAACTGCACACATAGAGCAATCAAGTAAACTGCACGCTCATTTACACTTTGTTTGTAAGTTCTTTCCCGCAGCCACAACTAGGCAGATGTCTCTGAATGAGCCCTGTGGGACGAGTCCACACCCGGGCCACCCCATCCATGGATCCCACACAGCTGCTGCTTTCACCCACGGGAATGTGAGTGCAGAGCAACACCCGCAGGGTCCATGAGAAAAGAGCATTTCAGTCACAGCCTGGTCATCTGGGTTCAGGTTTCCGATAGCTGGGGGCGCAGCAGCAAACACCCAGGAACAAGAAGCGCTTGGTACAAGTCACCACAGTCACTCCCCTTCGCTCCCTCAAGGAAGGTCATGGCTGGCAGAGAGCTTTCCATCTCAGCTTGAGATGCCGTGACGGCGCTGAGCCATCTGAGGGCAAAGCCAGCCAGAGGACATAGATGATGGACCAAGATATAACATCTCCCTAGGTGCTAACGCTCATGGGTCTTACGCTCCAGGCTGGGCCACTCGTGAGCAACACAGGCCATTTCTGTAAATCCATGGTGCTTACACCACTGAGCTTTACTCACCTGGTCATTTCTCTAGCACTCTCTTCTTGGAGGACATCGCCTCCCAAATTTTTAACCTGGCAGGTATCTTTGGGCCAAATCGTGGTCACACCAGTAACCTGACCAGTATCATTCATGTCTTCTGTAACCGAATGCTCCTCTTTGCACACAGCTAGAAAAAGTTTACACCATTAAACAGTAGCTGAGCAGTGCAGGATAACTCTGTGAAGCCCCTTACAATGAAGAATACATCTCTCCCTAGTCAATACCTCTATTGATTCCTCATGGTACAGACAACCCCTCCAGTCTAGTTAAGTAAAACGGTTTTCTTAAACAGTTGTCAACTTTTCTTTACGCTGTATTTTAAATTGGGAGGGAGTGGGATTTGTATTTATCTAGGAACTATGTAGAAAATCTGAAAAATAGGGATAAAAATGAAATATTTTTCCCTAAGAAAAACAATATCCCTGTAAAACATCCCTTATGTTCCCTCTTCCTTATATTCCAGTGCAGAGGTTCAGCAAGTTCATTCCATGGTATGAATACAGAACTAATGCCAAAATATTTATATGGCCCGTAACTTACAGACCCATTTCACCAGCTAATCATAATCATTACTTTTTGATTGTTTTGACAACCAATTTGACAACAGCACTGCAGAGAAATAAGAAATATTTTGCACATTCCTCATTGGCTCAACTTCATTTTTCAAGAAAACAAATGAAAAATTTAGAGTGAGTGCTCTCTGCTGAGTCTCCATCACATGACACTAGCTTTTCCCCATTTGTTAAGAATGTGATTGGTGCTTTTAATCAGGGGACAGTCTGAACATCGTAACACACTGAGGAAAGAGAAAGCTGTATTAGTTCTGGTTTGAGCAGCAGGAAAAGTGCTCCCTAGCTGGGGACACACAGGGCTGCAGCACGTTCCCCTGGAAAGCACAGCCCCGTGGCGCTCGTCTGTAACTCTGCCATCATGTTCTTGGAACACCACATCTGCGGGCAAAAACTGAGCTCCAGGTGTTCAGATACATTTTGACCTGCAGAAAGGGAGAAGGAATAAAATCAAAATGCCACCACCCAGACAAGTCGATGTTCTCCTTTCTCTAAAGCTCCTTATGTCCTCTTTCTAAACGGATACTTATTTAATGATATTCTGACTCTGAAGGTGTTGCAGTTACACTGCACTGATCCTGCCGACTGACCTCCCGACATGGCAAGCTCAGAGGTACAAGGGCTTTGGGTTCCCCGCCCCGTCTCCTCCGTCACCCCCACAACACAAGTGCAGCTTTGCCCTTCGCGCTTTCTCTCCGCCAAATTCTCCCATGTGTTTGCTGCTGCTGTCAGCTTGTTTGGGGTTAGATCAGATCCCACAGACCTGCCTTTAGAAGAGCCTTCTGAAGATGAGGGGATATTTTGAGACCTTTCCCCATCCATTGAAAGATGCTGCCTAGAATGAGAATCCTGTCACTAGGAAACGTTTAAAGAGTTATTATCCAAGTTACAGGTCCTAGCCTTAAGAAAAAAAGGAAACAAAGAAATGAGAGACATAGCTAAAGAAGATTTTCTTAACCTTGACATTTCCCTCACCAAGCCATATGCTGCAGCTTCTCAAAGGGTATTGTTGCAGCACAGGGAGAACAATGAGTATTAGTTGAATAATCAGGATAGATTATCAAAATATATAAAACCAAAGTCTGTACCCTACAGCAAGTCGTAAAGAAAAGCAGCCATCTGGAGCCTAAGAAATATTTCTAGCTTTGTCAGTAAGACTTTATAATAAACACACAATATAGGCTGCTAATTAAAAAAGCTACAACTAAGCATTCTCCCTCTCTCCAGGGATTTTTTTCCATACATGCTCTAACATTCAGAACTGGGAACTTCATAAAGAGATGTCTAAGGCTCTGGGGCTGCAGGAGACTGACTGTGGGGTCTTTGATTCCCTTGCTCACACCCAGCAGCCAGAACAAGTCCGGACCGATAAGCACCAAGGAGTGTGTCTTCAGTCCTGCCCAGTTCTTGTTTCCTTGCTGATTTCCAGAACCTTCTACACGGCTTTATGAAAACTAACAAACACAGAAACTCAGCAGGGAATGCTGACAAGGAACACAACCGCAGGTTCCTGAGCCACCCATGTGTTTTTCTGAGGTTTTTTTGAGTAATGCAACAGCAAAGGCAAAGGAGCTTGTTGATACCTACAGGAAGGACAGCCTGAGAGAAAGGTACTGAAGGGTTAAAAAAAAAACACTACAAAACTATCAAATTATTCTCCCTTTTCATTCAGACAGGAAGGAAAAAAGCACACTTTTTTTACCTGAGTGGGAAATTTTGCCTCTGCCTTTACTGATGATGCTTAAGTTTTATGTTTAACTTCTGGTCAGGAACATACTTGCAAGAACCACATAATCCTGCACAATACGTGCCTTTTGTGTTGCGTTTAGCACTTTCAGCTTGAGCCATCATCTTCATAAAAAAGTATACAAAGAATCAGGGCAGTATGCTTGCTCTTCTGACTGATACGAAGCTTATGAGCACCTGCCATGCTCTTCCAGACAAGCTGCTCTTCAGTGCTTACCGAGACAGATGTTTCCTTTCTTCACAAAAAACTTGATGTTAACATTTGCTTTCCATTCCGTTTCCTACTCTCCTTTACAAACACAGGTACCTCCAAGAGTCTCAAAGTTCTCTACTTCCTCAGCTGTAGCACTTTTAAACAGCCTGTGCTGCAATAACCATTTAGTCGTGTCACAGTCACTGGCCAAGCCAAACCAGGGCGAGCTGAACGTGGTGTGGATCCGGAGGTACCTCTGCTCCCTCTTCTAGATGCAGGAGACAGCGTTAGAGCTGCAGTGGACATAGATCTGTCAAAGCCATCTTCAGGGTGGCTTGCAGAGTTTTCCACCCCTTCTGCCAGGAGATCTCAGCACTGGCCAGCAGGGAGTTTTGAAGGGCCAGACCCATGTTTCCCAGTGTGCACACAGAAGAGAGGGATATCATTGTTTGCTACAGGCATACATTAATTTATCCATACATACCGATAGGATTTTCCACCCCAGAAGGTGCACCATCTCCACCAGAAGAAGACACAGCAAAAAGAGCAGCCCCGCTCACAGTCAGCAGTGGGAACCATTAACTGTGCTGTTCGCAGGGTTTTCTGCTGATAAAGGTTCTTCATGACGTGTTCAGTTTCCAGTTCAGGCTCTAGCTTAAAAAAAAAAGCTTTGTTTCACATGATGAAAGTTGCCCTACTTACTGAGGAGACAAGTTACTTTTTGGTCTTTTGATTTCCTGCTGGCCAGGACGTACAGATGGCTTTTGGGGGGAAGAAAAAAAGAGAGAGAGAGAAAAAAAAAGAAAAAAAAAAGGACAGATGACACTGAAGCAGAGAGGAGATTAACAGGGTCACTCTCTCGCACTCCTGGGCTCTGGCTGAAGGATTCCTGCTTCTTCCAACTGTGAGCGGCGAGAGATGACAGAGCCATCGCTCAATGAGAAGTGAGTTACGACTCCGCCGTACGCGCTCACTTGGCTGCTTTCCATCCTCAGCTCCTCAGGAGGAGACGGCTCATGGGAAAGCGTGGCTTTGATGTTTCGCTGAATTTTCCTGTGGAACATATTAGACATGAGGCGTATCAGATACAAGTTCAAAGCATCCGGGCTAAATTCACAGTTGGTACAGTTGGTATTGATGATTTTCTGCACTGCTTCAGGTGACATTCCAAGCAGGTTATTTAATGTCTAATAAGCATATAACCAAGACTATGCCACTAGGAACAATAGGGCCTGTGTAAAATGATGTTGAACATGGAGTCACACCAGATTTGACAGCTATTAGGCTAAGACACCCACAGAATTACCTAAGAGAGTTAAGTAGTGCGCAGGCATCTTCACTATGCCAAGAGGACAACAGAAGTTGTGGAAACAACACAGAAATGTGGCAAGAGCTGCCAAAACATGTGTCATGTGAGATGCAGGACATCTTACACATGGCCTGAAACTGGTTCTTGAACTGAGTAACTGCAATGCAATATGGTGAAAAACCCCTCTGCAAAACTGGCATGGAAAGGTGCCATATTCGTAGGACAAAAAAAAAA
>KZ508873.1:16885-28698 GCA_002844005.1 Limosa lapponica baueri | reverse complement strand
ACCTGGAAGAGGTGACATCTTCCAGACAGAAACACAAAGCTCCACAAACGTCCTTCTGTCAAAAAGCATCACCAGGTGCAAAATAATGGGTAAATAAAAAGGAGAACCTCGTAGCAGCAGAAAGCTTGCATAACCCCTTCATTTGGTATTCCTGCTGCCGTTAGGGGCTGATTATCTCCAATTCTGGTATTGAAAATACAAGGAGGATAATGAAAATGAAACAAAATATGTAGAGAGCAGCCACGAGAATCCTTAAAAGATTGGAAAAAGTCCTGCAGCAGTGAAAAACTAAAAGCTTAGTCTATTTAGCTTACAGTGAAAAAGGTTAAGAAGCAATTTAACCCCTCTCTGTGACTAATAACAAAGAGTAAACAGCCCTTTGGAGATGAGTGTAACTGGCTAAAAGGTGCAGATGAACTGGTCTAGATGGGGAACAAAGCGCTTTTTCTGTAAGTGATGACAGTTAAGCACTGGAACAACTTATCAAGGGTTGTGGTGAATTCTCCACAACTGGCAGTTTTTGAAAAAGGAGTTGAAGTTTCCGTAAAAATTATGTTTTGGTTCCAATAGCAATTACTTTGGGGGAATTCTAAGGCAAGCTGGAGTCTCTGTGACTGCTTCTGATGTTGTAATCTACATATCATTGAATTTACTTTAAAGAATCAACTAGATCTTTATTTGGATGCCTTCTCTGGGTCAGGTCCTGGTTAGTCATAAGTTTCCTGTCTTCAGATCATACTTGAATCATCTTCAGATGATTCAAAAAGGGGGGCATTGCCATAGCTTCATCTGGAGATTTTTCATGGTAGCTATTTAGGTCAATGTAGAGAACATACCTGGGATTCTGATCATAGGTCCCATTTTTATTGAGGCATTTCACAATGGCCGTAGGTATACACACAGCATTAGCGTGTTTAAGTCTAGCTTATTTATTACATGAAACATATTTTAAGAAGTGCTTCTGCAAGCTTCTGTATTTCAGTATATATTTTGCAAACAAGACAAGATAATTAACTATCTTGTCTGAACAAAGGCCAAAAAATCAATGCAAAGGGATAGCAGACACCCAACATAAAAGAGGACTTCTGTTTTGGCTTTCAGTTTGCCCTTTTCATAACGAAATAATTTAATAATTATTCACACTGTTATGTAGGATAACTATCCTAACATTGCTAAGGTTTTTAATTACATGATCACTTCCTAGAAGTGCTTAATGACTGACAAAATTATTTTTTGTAGCTTTTACGTCCATGATTTCTACATCAAGCCAATAGAAGGCTCTCAAACTGAGTCTTACAGTCCAATTTAGCAATGCTATATCTGAATATATATTTGAATCAAAGTGTACTGGCAGCATTTCAGTTAGTGCTATTAACCCATTTTCTAAGAACACAGGACATCTGAGGATTCAAGAAGAATTTCTTGTGGTCGGAAATAGCTACACAAGAAAGGTTGTTCAGAGATATCTCAGCGTAAGAAGTGTAACTGAGGGGGAGGAGGGCCTCTTTCACCCAACCCCTTCTTGCTCCAAAAGCCTAAGCGAGGATACAGCAGAGGGAATGCAGTCCTCTGCAAATGATTTGATGGGCCCACAAGTAGAACAGCAAAAGCATTACCTCAGAGTAGCCTCTGAATGCATTGGCCATTGTTGTCCTCATTATGACATCGAGACGCTGAACATTTGACGTCTCTTCCTTACTTAAAGGTTTTTGAATTTTTTATGCGCACTGCCATAGTAGTCTTTTTAATAAAAAGAAAACTCTTGATAAAAGGCACTAAAACCCAAAAGAAAGCAGCAGCAGCAAGCACTGGCTTCATTCAGTCCCAGGAAACAGCTGGTAGCGAGCTGGTACTGAGAGCTGCCGAGGAAAGGCTGATTGCTGTATCTGGCAGTGAGGATCCCGCGCCTGACCTCGCCAGGCAGAGAGCAACGGGGCATGGGGATTTCCAACAGGATGAGGCTGGAACTCAGCTCTAAAGCAATGATCCAAACATACAAAGCGGCTCTGATTTGAGTGTTTCAGTTTGACTTCAAAGGCAGATTAGAGCCCTGCTGGAGCCCAGTTTGAACTTTCAAAAAGTTGAAAGCTTTTCAGCATGGTGTTCATTTTCTTTTCAATAAAGATCTAGCTATTCATCTTCTCTATTACCTTACAAAATGTGTCTGCTTCCACTCAAAAGGAAATGGTGGAGGATCATATTACCCCTTATGGCTACCCAATACAAAAGAATCTACTGGACACCTGCAGGTATTAAAAAGGTCTTACTTACTGGAAAGCAAGCTGTAATTAACTCTTTTATGCTAGTCAGCAACTATTTAGTTTGCGGAGGGATTATTTAAATGCTTTAAACCTTTTCTCCTCTGTACACATTAGAATTTTCATGCTATTTTCAACTAATATCTGTTTTTCTGTATTCAGTGTTCCCTCGTATTTCACGAAACAAAAAAGTTTGACACACTTGGCTCTGCTGAATTGAGAATATTCTGAAAATCCACCCAAGCTTCCTCTGGAGGTCAAGATTGATTATATATTAGCTTGGCAAGTCAGATCCAACTCTTCCCGTGGCCAGCCAGAAATCATTCCCAAAGAACAAAAGCAAGTGAAACACGGTCGTTCTGGTCCAGCTGCCACAATGCCTGGTAGAGTAGGATCTTGCCAACAAATCAGGTAGCAGAGCTGTTGCAAAAGAATCCTTTCAGAGTAAGTTAGGTAATTTTACACTACCCCAACTTTGTGTCGGGGACACAGAACATAACAGAATCCTATCAGCACAGAACAAGTGACATTCCTTAAAAAGGGCAAATAACTCAGTACCAAATTATCCCCTGGTCTTTACTTGCTCTCTTGTTGACCAAATTTTCCACATATGCTTCTGTCCATCGGTATATATATCTCAGTATAAATGACCTTTGCAACAGGCTCAGCTCATGTACATGTGTCCATGAATCATCTCAGAGACACGTCAGCCCCTATCACTAGGGCCATGTCAGGAAGCGTTGTACACTTACACTGCTTGTATTGAATATCAGGCTTCATGGAATTTTGTCCAAGGTTCAGGCACATGTAAGAAAACATGCATTGGTGTCACCATGACAGCCCACACAAGCTCTTCTTTTTAGGCAGAACATAGTCCCATAAAATATATATTCAAACTAAACTGCACAGATCCCACCAGCTATGCAGAGTAAGTTGTATATACAGTCATGGGCAGGAATTTCATAAATTTGCAGCATGTACTGCTATCTGTTAAGATTTACCCATGGTTTCTACTGGCAAGTAACCTTTCTTTTCAGAAATATAACTTTCTAGGCAGAAATTGCAGTTTCTAAGGTCAGGACTGAGTAAATTCAAACTCATTCAATGTAAAACTCTTTGCTAAAGAAAAAAACATCTCAATCAGATGCTGAAAAAAAAAAAAACCACGAAAAAAAGGCTTTAAAAGTAACCAAAGTAGGTTACTTTGATTTAAAGAATAAATCATTCTGTTTATTCGAGGAGATGAATGTCAAATTTTCATTTCTCTAGTAATCTTGTTTCTGCATGCAAATCAGTAGCAACTGAAATTACTAAAACATTCATGTCCAAAATTTGACGCTCTTCTCATCTGTAAACAGGACTTCTCAGTGCTGGTCCAAGTCTGAACCAGACAATGATTCAAAACCCAACAAGACACTTGCTTAACATCATGGGAAATTTTAATTATTGAAAAAAATCCCCAAACCAACAGGTATGTTATCATATATTAGGAAGAATATATACATAAACGAGGAAGATCATTTCCCTTCAGTTAAAAAATGAGGTATAAATACATTATATATAACATACACATATTGTCTGTGGAGATTTGGAATAAAGACAGAGTAAACAACCCAAAAACCCCCAAGCCAAGCCTACTCAATAGAATATACTATAAAAAACTTTGGCTTCTTAATGAGGACCATTTTTGTTTATTTCAATAATTAGCTTTCTTCTGGTATTCAACTTCATGACTTCATGTCCCATCTTTGAAACCAACTGCTTATTCCTACAGAAATGAAAGCATTATTTTCTTTAGCAAAGGATTTGTGGTAAGAGATAGGTGAAATATGTGTTTCCCCAAAAGAGGAAAAATAAATACTTCAGTATCTTTTTTATCCAGAATCCATAGGTTTATCTTAGGAGAGACACTTCTGACTCATTAGAAGTCAAAGCTATAATAGGATGAAGAGAAATACTAATTTAGCTGTTATAGGTTAATTTCAAGTGGTACCAACAAACTTTTCAAAGGAAGTTTAATTGAATCATTGCTTATGATCCTCAGCGTGGTTGTATCTAGAACAACTGATTTGGCTACAGGGATGGATCTAACAAAAAAGACAAATTCCTCTAGTCATCTAATTACTGTGGGGTAAAAAAGAAGAAAACACAGGCAAATGTTTTGATGATCTCTTTACCGTAGTCACATTTTGTCAAGGAGACCAAAGGGCATTGTAAATTATACTAATCACATGCTTCCTGTTAAAATTTTGTGTAGGACTCAGTGACTATGAGAATTTTTAGAAGAATCAAACCTAAGAACCCTGAACTCATTTCAGGAATTAAAAAGTGGGATGCTTTCTGTTTACTACAGTACACTGAGAGTGTCTGGGACTTCATGGAGTACTTATGAAAGGTGGTGCTTCAACTCCACTCCAAAAAGAAGGAAAGGTTGGAAAGACAGCAGAGGAATCTGAAAAAAATTGTCACATAGTATGGTCCACAAATTTGTGTCTGATGGAATGGAGACAGTATTTGGTGCAAAGAGTCTTTAATGAGTACCTCTCCTAGAGCCCTTCTTTGACCAGAAGGAAACACAAATCAAATTATGATAGGTTTCTGATACTGAGTTGGAAAATATATTTGTAAGCTGAATTGACTAAAGAAGGCTCTGCATGGGAAATCGCAGGAGAGGAGAGCAGTGGATGTTCTATACAGATGTTCTCATATAAACATCATGATGAAAACATTAGCACAGATTCTAATGTGGAGGGAAGGTGAATTATTCAGGGCTTGGATACTTCTATAGAGGCCAGGCTGAGATGGATGATTATTCAGAAAATAATATGGTAGGGCTCCCAGGATGAGTGTGTATACTGAGATGCTGGTTGAACATAATTATAAATTTCAAGTGTATTTTCAAAAGTTGGTTGCCTCTTTTGCTGTTGAACTTTTTTAGCACTTTTCTGCTACTTGGTGACTGTTAAAGATTTTCCCGCAAAGAAGAAAAGGAGCATGAACATTCAGCCCACACTCTGCATCATCTCTCCCTGTTGTATCTGTGATGTTAAATTTTATTGTATTTGCCTACCTACTCCCAGAAAGTTCTACTCAGGTTTCTTAGATAAAACAGAATGGGAAAAGATTTCCAAAGGGGATGACCCAGAGTTGTCTTCCTGTTTGTTTTTTTTTCTAGTGGCCAGTAAATCAGGGTAAGGATTGGGCAAACTGAACAGTTGTCCCAATTGTTTTATTGTTGTGAACATTGCTTGTCTCTGAAAGAATTTGCTCTTTCACCACAGAAGATATGGGGCAAAGTAAGATAGGATGGGAGCCATTAAGGTCAATAGTAGTTCTAGACAACAGTAGCTCAATACAGAGTGCCTAAAAAGAAAACATCTATATACAGCAACATTCTTTCATTTTATGACTGCTATTTTTGCCTTAGCTCTACCTGAAGTAACATGAAAAATACAAGTCACAGTGTGAATAATACAAGTCACAATGTGAAAAATACAAGTCCATGGAATATGCATGCAGAAGTATGCAAAAGCAAGCAGCAGCTGGGGTAAAGGAGGAGAAGGCAGCAGCACTGCAATTACTGTGTTAGAAGCCACGGAGTCATTGCCTTAGGAAATCACTGTACCATCACACTTGGTGTGATGGCTTAAAGGCCTGTTTCATGGGAAGCTCTACCAAATCTGCACTCACATGAAGCCTTCCAACTTTGAGGTACTTGCTAAGAGGATGTCACTGCTGTGCTCATGTGTAACTCGGGGTGAATGCAAATTTGTTTATATTATGGTCTTCATTTACTGAGTTGTTAATACAGACAGAATAGCTACTAATATAACCCTTGATGGCTATTAGAATGATATAACTAGGCTTCAGAAATTTGAAAGCTCTTCATTAATGCTTTTGTCTAGCCATGGAAATGCACTCTCTGAGGCAGAGTTGGGAAATATTTTTCTTTATGGAAACCAAACAGGAATGTCAAGTACCTTTCTGCAAATCAACCATAAGGCTACATATCGGTTTTATTTCCCCATTCCCTGCAGCTCTCCATGTTACACTGTGATCTTGCGTGGCCCACAGCCCTGCTGTGCCCTGGCTTTCCAGCCTCCTGTCTCCAGAATCGAGTCAGCGTACGGCACGTGGCTCAGAGTCCCCACCAGCACGCTGCCTGGGGTTTTGCCACTGCACCAGGATCCTTCCCCATCCCACCACAAGCAGCCCCATACCACCAGCACCGAACACACCATCACTGCTGCGCTTCCCCCAGTACCCAGGCTTCCCTAAGGGCTGCCCACAGCACCTCTCAGACATCGCTCAAGTCCTGCGCATGACACAAAGGACAGGTTTGGAAGGTCATCTTTACAAATAAAATGGAAAAAAAAATATGAGAGACTCATGAGCAGTGTGGCTGTGTGGCATGCTAGCAATAAAAGCTCTGACTGACTCACAAACCAATTTTGTCAGTAAATACCTACTGGGATTTGTTTTTCCAGATAAGTACTGCTATCTTTTTCATGCACATACACAGTGCAGTATTCCAGCCCATTATTTCCTATTTAACTCATTTACCTTTTTCCCAGCACATTGTACAGATTTTTGCTGTTTTCTGTCTGTGAATTTCAGGGCAGAATGGAGAATCGGGCCAGACATGGCTGATGCATGAAACTCGTATGTCTTCCAAAATGGCTGATCAAACTTAATCCATAACAATTCCAAATGGCAGAAGGTATCATTAAACTATATATTAGTTTTTTATAGTATGTACAGATGTTAACAACACCTGGAATTATGTGCACTGAATTGTGAGATAATTTCTGATGAACAAACATTGAATACAGTTGTGATATGTTGTCCCTCTAAGCCTACTTATAAGAAAAGTATGGACATCTGTTTGAATAAATCTCACTTTCCTCCTGACCTTCTTCTACTGCTAGAGAAGTTAAGCTTGTTGGTTTTTAATTTGTCTCTCAAACATGCACTCAGTTTATTAGAGAACACAAGTAAATTTGGTGATACAGAGATTAAGTTTAGCTTTGCAATTCTGGTATTAATTCATTCTTACAACTAATCACAGGGTGACATAGTTTTATTTTCTGAAGGAGCTTGATCGCTTATTAGCATATACAGTTACTTTATGAGTTGTTTCCTGAAGCTAAACTGTTGCCTTGGTAGCAAAAAATGAAATACAGATGCCCTCCAGGCCAGAAGAACTAAAACTCTTAATAGCGCTGCATCCTGTACACTTAAGTTTTGCTGTTAAATGTTAATACATACAGTCCAAAGCAGAGAATAACAAATGCTGACCTCCGCACTTAGGCATTTGACTTTAACATCTGCACCTCAAGAAGATTCAAGCTGCTAGCAGAAACCCTAACACGAAAACCGGAATATACGAAGAAGACATGAAAGATGAGATCAAATACAAACACAAAATAAAAGTGCAACATACACCCTGGTGCAATTTCTGAGCATTTGTAGTTCAAAGGAGGCTAAAACACCCTGTTTCTGTACCTGTGGCAAAGGATTGTTTCTGTTAGTGGCCTCCGCTGTGAACACTAATCTGTGCTGTGCCATATGCCTGTACGGGGCTGTACAGCTCCACCCTTTGTTGTCTTGATTAATGCAGAGTATTCAAAGACAGAATTTACCGTTATGTTAAATAACATGTCTCTTGTATCTAGCTTGACTCTGATCCTGGATGCAGAAGTCTTTTCAGAGTTTTTCTCTGTGGCCTACAGAGGTCACTCGATAGGTGTCTCTGGGATGTCGTCACTTCCCACATTACCAACATATAATGTATCGCATACACTGGCCCTTGGCATCAGTGTGAAATTCAAACCAGCACATGGAGCAGGACATAACCCTTTTGTATTTTTTGACATTAATCCTGGATATTTCACTGTGCCACGTCACCAAAGAGCCAAACTCTGTGCAGTAGTGACAGGATTTCCTAGTGTGTGCCCTGTATATATGACATTGAAAGTGTTACTGAACTGTAAAGAATAAAAGCATATACTCATAGACTATCATAGCCATCCTGTTTATACCCGTTGTGCCTCAGCTATTTTATTCCTTTTTTTTTTTTTTTAATTTCAGTGAATTAAATAGTCATCTTTAGGTATGTTTAGAGAAGTATATTCATTTATGCTCAGCTCATCTTTGCATCTTAGACCAAATACACAGTGACCCAAATATACAAATTTACACAAGATTTTATAGAGATCACAGTATGATACACAATCCTGAAAGCATTCATTCAATACATAAGAAAGATTTTCATTTAATCTACTCGGGGAGGGGGGAAAAGACACAATGTGCCTCTTCCATAAACTAAATTAAATTGCTTTTCATTGACTCAGGTTACTCTGGGCACTGCTTATTCTAATGCAGCCTTATTAAATTCGGGGAAGGTTGCTACAGTGAAGTCTGGGGTAAACTAAACAGTGTTCAGATGCTACACTTCAGATACGTATTTCAGATGCTGTCTTTGAAGAATGACATGTAATGGAAACAGTGCTTAACTTGCTCCAGGAACGCATCTTAAAAAGTCTTCTGCTGTCTAATTACAGTAACTCAAAGACATTTAAGCTAGAAAGGTCATTAACATTTTAAGCATACACTACACCGTGACTACTGCATATTTCCTGACATTCCTATAAAACCTAGTGCTCTTCAGAAACTGATGCCTTACTGGGTTTATAATGAGAGAGAGAGAGAGAGACCCTGCACTTCTTGATCACTGGTCTGAATTCTGTTTAATCTGGAAGCAGCAAAGAACTGTCAGTGGCTGGTGATGTTTATGAATTAATTTGATAATGACTCTTGGTTTATACTGTAGCAGGAAAATATATCAATTTAAAAACCTTTCCTTACCTTCCTTGCCCCTTTATTCATGAAATCATCTCTGATGTGTCTGGATTAGCATGGCACAGAAAACTACAGACTCCTACAAGAGACTGCACAAACAAAATGTCAGTGGTCATACAGCTTCATCAAGGCTTGCCAAGGTGACCATATAGCTTACAGGGTACACAAAAGGTATAGACCTGACTTCAGATCAGATTACAGACTCTTCTTTCTTCCCAGGGATACTACTGTGTGCTGGGAAGAAAAATTGTCCTTTATGAATGTGTAAGATCAAGTTATGGGATTTATGAATGTGTAAAATCAAGTTATGGGATTTGCTTTAAGAACTGTGCTGGGGGCTTCTGGAAAACATGAGGGCATTTCCCCCTCATTACCACATTTGCTTGTAATGAAGGTTTCCTCTAAAACATGTTTTTGGCAGAGCTGATTATAAAATCCCTTTTCTTACAACTTGGCAGATACACAACCCAGATATGGCCTCAACAGCGGTCTGTTTCCCTGGCATATGGGTCCTTTAAAGGCATTAGGGAAGAAACATCCTGGAGGAGTAAGTAACAGAGGTGGGACTCTTCTTACCTGGCAGACCAAGGCAAAGACTCTCCTCCATTTCCACTTCTTCTTCTCTTTCCCCTCTTTCCTTTTCATGTTGGACCTGTGTTAATTTATTGAAAAAATGGTATGAATTATAAAGGAAGAATGATCTGAATCAGACAAGGTACCACCAGATGGTTCCCAATATCTTTGTACTGCACATCATTCTACTATTTGCTCTTCAGCCTGGTTAAAGCATTTTTCTAATGTGTTGAATGAATACTTTCCTGTGACATCTAAGACAATGAGCATTATTAGACCATTTATGAAACAGCAGTGTCTCCAGGTAAAAAGATCAAATTGTTACTGGAAGTACTTGGGCTTCTCCACTTATTGCTATCTACTTCTTTTCATTCTGAAGACAGATTTTCTTAGGCTGCATCCAAAGTGATGTGTGGATATGTGCCATGATGTTCTCAGGTGTCCTATGATCATCCAGACTAGACTAAAGCTCAGAGCAGACCAGGATTTCTATCCATTGCATATGCCAAGATTTCCACTTAGTAGAAATCAAGGCACCAAGGAGCGGAGAACCTAACTGCTTGAGTTTTACCCAATATGCAACTGGGATGTGGCTATGTGGGATACACCAACTATATATATATATAGTCTCCAGAAAGGTACAGCAAGTGATTTTTTTTGAGTCTTTTTCTGTAGATTTTTAAGTACTGAGAAGGAAATTCTGATTCCACTGGAGACTATGATGAGCCTCCCATTGACTTAAGGAAGGATAGCACATTAATTTGGTAACAGCATAGTTTAGCTTCTCACTCTTCCAAAAGTTCTTCCTGGTTCGTCTCTGATCTACAAGGAGGCCACAGTTTACACCACCCACAGCTCTGCAGTCCCCAGATCAAAATATTTTGCTTCTGTTTTCTGACATTATCTTTCTGTAGTTAAGTCTAGCAGCTGCTTGCTCAGAGAGACAGAATGGGAATAAGTGTGATAGAATGTAAAACATTGCTAAGTCTATATGACAACTTTGGTGATATTTACTGCTTCTCACCTTTTCTTAATTACATGATCAGTAGAGAGAATCATTCCTCACCTAATTTTCCTGCCCCTTCATTTGCAATACGCACCTGGTTACAAAAATCAGCTCACTAAATAACTGTCTGTGGCCCAGCATCAAGACTGATTCCACAGGGATCTGAAATTAATGTTAATGACTATTTTTAATTTCGTATAGGATGGAGATTGTTGAGAACAAACTCAAGATGCAATAAGCTGGAAAGGGATGACAAATTATTTAAGGATAAGATTAAAGTGCATCACAGTGAATGAATGAGAGAACCAAACACAATCAGGGGGGCAAAATTCAGGTATTAGCTGACATCCCAATAGGAGATGGAGTATTCCAGCCTGCTCTGTGGCTCCTAGTCCTCAGGTACAGTTTGTGAGAAACCAGAGAAAGTCAGGTGTATTAGGGAGGCTTCCTGGTCATTATCTGCTGTCTGAAAATGGTTCTTAATTAGCTAGATGCTGTTATTGTGTCTGTACAAGTGTATTGTGTGTCTAAACAGAGCACAAATTTCAGCACTAGATCCTGACATATTGTTTAATTGCTAGCATGCTGCCTGGCATGAATTTGGTCTGTACCAATTAGTGCTCCCCCAGACAATGCCACAGCATGGCTTAGCAGTAGGACAAGGTCCATTTTCTGTAAGTAGCAAGGGCAGATTATACCAGAAGAAGACCTTAGTCATGTAGTTATAAGCTCTGACATGCCTCTGTGCCAGAGAACTGGCCATGGCATTATAATGTTTATTAGCATAAAGAGATGCAGCCCATATGTTTGATTGTGGCATGCCTTTGGAGGAAAACTGCATATGCAACAAATCAATCCATTTCCCCTCTTTTATAATAAAGTTGTTGTGTCTTGGAAGGAGGGCCAGATATCGTACAGAAATACTGGTAAACTAATTGACTTTTGTTACTTCAGACTATACAGTCAACAGCCTCACTATATGTGTCAAAAGAGCTGTAGAAACCAGCTCTGCGGAAACTAACTAGTGCATGAAGCAGTATGGATGTTCCCCCAGCCAGGAGACACCATCCCAAATATAGATGTCTTTTCATATTTAACAATCCCTTTTGAACACA